>MU870030.1:16577-30004 GCA_036418205.1 Ostertagia ostertagi | reverse complement strand
TACTGTGCTTTAGACTAAGGCCTCAGTTAAGGAAGGGATTCTGGGAGAAGATGTGAGCAATTTGCGTTCTCCTTAGCATTTCTTCCTTTTTCTGAACTTAGCCTTAGTGTCACCAGCCATTGACCCTGTTTTGAATGCCTCCCCCCAAGGACATATGCCTCTGAGCAGCTATTCATCCTCTTAGCAGGGGAAACCCGTGAAGGAAAGAATGAAATGAAAAAATGAAAAAATGAAAGACACAGACACGGCGATGGAATGCCATTAAACAAGTTTGCAAACGATGGGCTTTGATCAATTACTGCTTTGAACACTTGAGATTATCGGTAGCTCGTCTTATGAGTGTCATTATTGGGTCGTTGCGTGCAAGCAATTGCAGCATTGCGTCCATGTGTGATAGTTGTTTTTTATAGGTGTGACGTGTGACGACGCCAACGCAAATGTCGCACTTCTCGACCAGAAGCGATTGGTTACAGATCCGATATCTGCTGATGAAAAGAACAGCTTCTTCCCACAAATTTCCTAGGCAAAAACGCAATGCGCTGACCAGATGTGTGTCCCAGCACTGTACGGCCTATCAGGACCCATAAAGTTGCTGTGTTTGTCGTTTAAGTTGTTTAGTTGAATGTAGAACGTTGGCAGATTATGTCATGGGCATGTGTATCACGTTTTGCAAGACCGCGCATTATGCATCAATGTGACGCGCAAGTCACCGGCGGTTTAAAAATAGTCTAGCATCTCAACGTTCATCATTGTCAATACAAACAGTAGTTACTGCCGTTTCCAAGAGAACTGCTACGAAATACTTCATGCTTCGTCAGAAACTTTTATTTTCTACAATTACTTTACAGGAACATTCCACGAATGCTAATTTAGCTACGTCGGTCCCCTACCTAGTCAATCAGCCGCGGCGGCCTACGTAGGTAGAGGGCATACTGCTCAGTCCATCTCACAACGATGAGTCACTTGTTATTTATTACTATGCATAAATGGTAGGTTAAATCGAATGAAGCGATCTGGTTCAATAAAACTGCAGTCAAGTGAATATGCATCCGGGCTCTTGGTGAATCGTGTTGCCGTCCGGTGAACGAGGGACAACCTTTTCTAGCGGAATGCATATGTTTCCATTCGATTTTTTTCCATTCCATTCCATGTTTTCACTCCACATGAATACGTTGAGGAAACACCTTAATTTGATGGAATTCTGCCTATGGTGGGAATAGGACGTGCGTGAATTCCGTACAAGAACCATCTCTTCTATCACTTCCGGACAGTAGCAAGGCTTGGCGCCCTAACGGTGGTTAATAGATTTCCGGGTCCCACATACTCCGGATCAACACGACTCGATATCGTTTCAACATTCCGTCGGAAGAACTTCTTCAGAATGGCGTGTCTGATTTCTCGATGAGCCATCGCGAATATGAATGCGTGAGAGAGTCCCGACAGTGTGGCACAGATGCCGACGAAGAACGCGATCTCATCTAGAATCTGAAATCGAGCAATTCAACAACGCTTTTTCAGCATTCACTCAGCTTTGTCCTTTTCTTGGATGAAGGCTGACTATATGAGCAATAGTGGCAGGTAGCTTATGACATTTATGGGCCATATGTGAACGCAAGACATTGCTCTAACAACCTGCGGCAGCAAAGATTTCGACACATTAAGGCGGTAGTGTAGTAAAGTAAATTGGTAGACACAATCAAAAGTATTGCTCTCGCCTGTATTATTGAAATATAATGTGTATATCACCTATATACAGCTTTAAGGTGTAGAGACAGGGGCAAGTGCAACCATTCAACACGCGCATGTTGCAGGTCAAGCTAAAAGTTGAGCGCCATCAAGACGAACTCATCCAGCGATATACTTAGGATCGATAGCAGAATCAAGAATGCATAAAATGCAAGACATGTGTGCTCCTGACACATTCAACCACGTGTTGAAGAAACAAGGCAGTTAGTACGATCCCACCACTAAGCCCTGCTAACCTGGTTACGGTACAGTTTCGATGTACATTTACTTACTAGATTTTCAAGCTTTGGGTAGAATTGGCAAATTGTTGGTCCCACATCGATACATCTTTTGGATAAGTAATTTCAAAAATTACGAGATCAGCAACTTACTGGTAGAGTTACAATTGTTCCTAGGCCGTTCAAGCATCCTGGTACAACACCCATTAAGGCTGACACGAGCAAAATGTATAGCGAAACACGATTCGCCTAAAAATTGGAGACAATCTTTGTTGCCAAAAGTTTGGAGTCTCCTAACTAGCCGTAGTCACTAACATGAAGAACATACAGCTCCTGAATCCAAAAAATACGAAAAGTACAGGAGGTGTCAGAGTCAAAATAAAGGCAAGCACGAGATTATGTTGTCAAAAACAAATGACGGTAAGGGTAAGTGCAAGCTTTCAAAAAGTGTTAATCGTTCAAATCACAAAGCAGTATGAGGTAAGGATCGAATTCCGTTAATTATTGCGATCATGCTGAGATGCATGTAGGACAACCAAAACGACTCCGACCTCTATCCTTTGCTTTTTTGAAAAAATTTGACTTTCTTAGAGCTGTTCTCTATTTACTTTTGCTCCTTTTGGTTGAGCATTCAGACATTCCAGCCTAATGTGGTGACACGTAGCATTTGAAAGCAATGCAAAAAAGAAATTCTCTCCAGAAAATTTTTGTTCCAGAACCTCCTGAATTTACTACCGGCATATGGACACTCTTCCCCATTTCTTTTGACGACGACTTCATAAAGTTGCTCGACGGTAAACACCGTATTTGTTTATATTTATTTGATGAAGTTTAGGGCACGAGATGTTCAGCGTAGCAGAAAAGATGTCAGTATTGTTGATGATCACTATGTAACAACATTGTTGTCAGTACTGCCAGTCACGAGTCAAATTTGGTCAAAGCCTCGCACCACGTTCAAAACATCGAATTCATGAGAAATCGAACAAGGTCAATCTTCTAGAGATGTGTTACGAAGCACTCAAAAATCGTGAAACTAACTCACACTTTTATCGATCTTACTTCTGTTTTGCCTCTCAATTTCGTCATCTAACGCAGGCAGTTACTGATCCTTTGCACAGCCTGATCATAATAGCCATTGTTAGAAGACACGATAAAAGATTCATCATCATATTTGAAAGGCCCCAATAAGCACGAAAAACCTTGAAAATAATCTATGGATTAGCGATACTGAGATACTCTGCAAATTAACATACATCATTAGTCAAGCAGGCAAATGAACTGCAGTAAGGAAGTGATCGAATAGTTACTGTGAGCTGCAGCACGACCCAATCGACAAATGCTAGAAATATTGCCAACACAAACGCTCCAATAGACCAGCTGCAATTAGTGAATCTGTAATTCGTTCCTGCACTGTTCGAATCTGTCACTTATATATTATAATCGTCTATATAGTTGCGGTCGTGCCTACCAGGTCACAGCTCTATTGCCATATTCTTGTGAGCGGTGCCCTAATTTTCGTACATGGTTGTACGAAAATTAGGTCACCGCTCACAAGAATGCTCATTTATCATCTTTACTATTATTTGCTTCGACACGCATCCGCTGTAACGGGATTTTTTTCAGGAGACTTGTGAACAACATCCTCGCTTGGCATCACTTCCGACGGCGAAAGGTTCTGTTCTAACTACTTTAACTCCTTTATTCGCTTGGAAAATATGGCATGCGCAACAAGAATTTCATTGCAAGAGTCCTGGGACATCAAGCATTCATGGATGATTTTCTGCAATATAACACTTTCTCTTTCAGCTCTACTAGTCTTGGTTCAACAGCGGCCACTTTTCGACGGTAGTATTCGGAAATAACAGAAATTTATAACTCCATCAGCTTGAATTCTTTCTGCTGACTGGTCCTTAGTACACGATCTGTTCATTAGTACATCAATGCACTTCACAGGACGAGATCATTGCATGAATCCTTCTGCTGGGTGAATAGAGCTGTTCACGAAGTTCGGTGAAGGTGCACATGTGGAATGGACTGAAATAGAGGGAGAAATGGAAAACATCATCAACTCTGAAATTTCGAGTACTATTTTTCCGCAGGATTGGCGGTGTTGAGAAGAAGAAGAGACACTGCGCACAGAGAAGTGGGAATAGCTGAGCGAGAAGTGAAGGAAGGCCAAAATCAAGGTCGCTTATGTTAATTACCGCCTCTATCACTTGTCTTCACCTCTTACAAGGCCTGTTGATGTCTCCATTCAATCTCCCATGTCATGTCTCAAATTCTTCCCCGGCAGCCAATCGAGTCCATTTTTCTGCGCTCCCCTGCGCAACCTATGTGCAATTCCCTCAGCGAGCGCAAAGGCTCGTAGAGATGGTGAGATTATCCGAAAAGGTGGCTCTGGATGACAGATTTTATATCGCGACCATGATGTCACCCCGGAATGGAAATTGAGTTTCCTCACTGATCAATAATACTGGAAATCACGTCTATTTGCGATAGCTTTCCTTCCCCATTCCCCCTCCCCTACCCGCAGCTGCACCGCGTGTATTCCAAGTTTGCTCGGAAGGTGACCAAGCACACTCAGTGGCAGATGGGAGTGTTATCACCTATGCTACTGCGAAATAGCAATACCGCAAGTTATGCAGTTCTCCGTTTTCATTACTTAACAGTCTCCAATGAAGCTTAATACATCTTCTGTTGTGGGCCCGATTTTGCGAATCAACGCATCCACAAACATCGACAAACATAAGCCGACAAAGTTAGTGGTTGATGTAACACAAGTATTTTTGTACCTTCTCCTATGTCATGGAAATCTCAAAAATCTCATAGACAGGCCAGGCGACGAACTGTATGGGTTGGGTCTGATGTAAGCACAGTAAAGATGGTGCACATTTGTACGCCCATGGAAGGCTGTACACACACAAAAATTCGCTATTTATCTTTGAAAAAAAGCTCCGAGATTCAAGTTTAGATTACCTCAGTGAAAATATTATAGAACAGAAAATGGTGAAGGTGATTGGTATGTCAGCTGAAGGGTTGGAAAGATTCAACATTGAGAGGTGGAAAAATTTTAGTACACAGTATTAGAAAGTTAACAGTTTTATCAAAGAATGCAATGAGACGAAAAATGGACAGAAGCTTGCAACGGATGAGGGTGAAAGTTCAGCAGTCGATGTGAGCACTGCTAAGTCGGAAACTCCCGATCAACTATATAACTTGAGAGGCAGTATTTACGTTCCGCAAATAGAGGATAGTGGGTAGACTGGAAAAGACAGAAGCGAAAGCGATGATTGACGCGTAGGGTACTCAACGTACGCCTTTGTCATCAAGTTGGACAACTGCCCACGCAATAGCCATCGCTTGATCATACGACTCTCTTGACGACAAAGAAGAGTACGCACTCATTTCTCAGCTTTCTTATCTTGTTTCCCTAATTATTTTCTAGTTCTAGTGCGCTTAGGTGCGAGTGCGGAATTAGCCGAATAGGGAACGTCATATTCAACGTTCTTTGAGTACTTGCACAGGACGACGAGTTGCGTTCATGGCAGGGTTTCACTGTGAATTGTCTGCCAAACAAGGAGGCTTTTCTGGAGAATTCAGGCAGCTATTAGGGGTGTTCAAAAAAAGTAAAGAACGTCAAACTCACTATCGTTTTGACCGCTGATAATAGAGCAGCGGAAAATACAAAGCCAGTACTCGATCGATCGCTATTGCCGTTGTGATAGTACATCCCGATTTCATCAGAGCTGCTGATGGCCCAGCAAGCGGAATGATTACCCATGGATCGTGGTTCAGTGGGACGCCTACAAAATTGACACTTTATTCTTTCATTCTGCAGAACTCTGACTAAAATTTGCTGTCTAACGGAAAGGTCATTAGGCCCTTGCGGCTAAATGAAATGAGGTGCACATTTCTGTACGCAACATGAGACGCTGAACTCAAATCTGCTTTCATTATCTGCTGAACTCTTCTCTGAAAGGAGTTACGGAGGGTTTTTGTTGCCGCCCTTGATTTTCAGTGTCTTGCCTGCAATCACATGTTAGCTCCACTATAGAAGTCGTGAAAGAAGAGCCGAAGCACGAACTTGGCGAACTTCGGTCTTTTCCGTTTTCTTATCAAAGGTCGCCCGGCCCTACATCTACGAAGAGTTTGCAAGCAGATCCTCTTAAGTTTAAGCACTACTTGTCTGTGAGTGCCCATGGTGCCCGTAGTGCAGGTGCTATGCTTTTCCGTGGCAAGTAGGTACGATATTCGTATTCAGGGGATCAAACTACCTCTGCAACGAGTTTTTCGCCAAACCTGAGGATCACGAACTGATTGAGAAAAACGGAGCTCATGTGATCATGGGATCGCCACTCATCATGGGCTTATGGGATCACCACTCCTCAAGCTCCATTTTTTTGGGTTGACCAATCATGGACGACGGGAAAGAGGGAGAGAAGGTGTTGTATTAGGAAATAATGCCTTGCAGATCTTTGGATGATGCAGACGGGCAAGCCAGACACAATTTTTGTCTATTATGAAAAGTGTTTAAAGGTTTATTCTACCCAAGTGCCAGCCTTTTGTAATGGATTGGTGGATCGGTGAGTAAGTGACTGCCCAAATTTTCGAGGTTAGGTCAAAATTTCAGAATTCGCTAGAAGTTTGCCAAAGGGAGAGTCCAACTCCCTGATTACGAATATCATACTTAATTGTAGCAAAGGCAACCCATGCTGGACTAGCGATGTTAGGAATCTTCCTAGCTATCTTACTGCAAACGGCAAAAGAACAAACTCGCCAGGGAGTCGATCCCCTGACCTCTTTTTCGTGAGCCTCGACCACAGCCCCTGCGCTTTTCTGCTTCATAATTCCTTTCAGAGAAGAGTTCAGCAGATAAGGAACACATATTTGAGCTCAGCGTCCCAAGGCGCGTATACACATATACATCTCATTTCAAATGGCCGGGTTGACCAAATGACCTTTCCTGGTAAGTCTAGATACTTGAGCGAATCAACTTTCCTTGCCTTCTTTGGTGAGAGTGTAGAGTGTAACATATTTTACACACTCAATTTTCGCTACTTTTATCAGTCGATGCCGCTCATTCCGCTCATTACCACTTCCTGTCACCTATCATCAACAACTCCTAAAGGGAGAGTCCAATTCCCTGAGGGAGAGTCCTTGATCGTTTGCCAGTGACCTGCCTTGCAAGCAAGTTGGAGATATTTGCGCTCAGACTCCCTTATCATTCTCCCACCCCTCCCCCATGCACCATGTAAGAGCCACAGCATTACTGTGAACGCAAAGGCTAGAATAGAATCGCTCCAAACTGCCCTATTAACCGTTATCGTCTTATCATTATTTGCACTCAGCATCCAAGTACTCATAAGCTCCCCCATACCACGTGCAAGAGCTCTACAGAGTGGGGCATTACTGTGGTGACAAGATTGAAATTTAACAAATACAGTTGCTCTACCGTGAACAGAGATTCTCACAGAGCCATCTGATCAGCCATTGCTTTCTAGCTATAATATAAGAATCATGGTTTCATGATCTTACTTGGTTTATGGCTGCACCTAATTCGAAACCAGTGAGATTTTTATTCTCACGCGCTGCTGAGGGGATTTTTCCGAGACCTGACACATTCAAATCTGGACGCACCACCAGACATGAGTCTTATCGTTAGTTGCAGCATACGTAACTGCCTTCCCAAGTGGTAGAGGTCGCTCGGTTACGGAAGCTAAAGCCTGGTTGTGGATATTTTCAAAAAGCGTATCCAGTACGACCAAGAAGGACCATGATAAAATTAGCCATTAGCCAAATTAGCCAAATTAGCCAGATATCCCGCCAGTTTTACTCCGTTTCGATCTTTTCTTTCGATCCGTAAGCCGCAGTTACTTTGTCATCATATTCATGCCCCACCCTGTACTATCGCCACGAAAGCTGCAACGAAACTTGTTATTCCAATTTGACGCCACTTATCTCTTCTTATCAGTTGCTATCACTTTCTTCACTAACCTTCTTGGTCCCCGCCTCACCCCACATAACATACTTGAGTACAACATGTTATTGTCAATGCGAATGACGTAGCGGACATGGTTGCGTTAGCGTGTCGGCGCTTTTTACCAGCTCTTACCACTTACCAACCTACTTCCGCTCTCTGTTTCCTTCACCATACAATTCTTATGAGTGCAAACTCTCCAATGTCAACGCGAACGGCGTAACGAAATTGGTGACATCAACATTTCGACGTCCGTTATCAGCTCCTATCAGTAGTTATCACTTCCCGCCACCCGTCATCAGTGTTCACCTCCAGCCCCCTATATATCCTAGAAGTTTGAGCGCTTAAAGGGACTGAAGTTATAAATCACCGAAAGACACACACAAACGCTTAACGGATTATATTATACCGGACTGTTCCCCCTCAACCACCGGGGCTATCCATCCCTGCGTGGGCAGTACATCTTCCGCTGTGGTCCCTCTGTGACACCAACACCTCGTGGTAGGTGACGCGTATGCAACAAAAGGAGTTCATGTAGTAGAGGGCATCGCCTTGATCATAACATGACGGTAGAACGAGATATAAATGCTTGCCTGTTGGTGATTTGTTTCCCGAATGTTCTCCCCATCCTCCGCTTCTCCCTCCACTGCCATTCAGCTGGCACTGCAGCACCGTGTGCAATGACAGGATACGTGGTGTTTATAACCGTGGGGGTATTATCACAAGTCATGCCTATTGCAAAACATTGCAAGCCTGCGAGCTACCCAGATTTGTTAGCGGTTTGTTTATCCCATGAGCTTCCTTCTCACTCACTTCATTTTGCGGACGGACACACATACATACATACATACACACATACTCACATACATACAAACCGACACACAAAGTTAGCGGTTTACATAATATTACATATATATATTAATTTTATTTTATACGCATATTGTGGGTGTTCTTTGCTTTAAGTAATGCATTAGGTTGGTAACTTTGAAATGTCGTTTTCCAAAACGATTATTACAAGTATAAAAGCTATATCAAAGCACATCAACCTAATTTATTTCCTTATGTGTGTCATCCACTCTCCACCTTTTGTTACGCAAAGCATGGAGGTCTACCTCGTAGAACTCTTTCAGGTACGACTCGAAGAAGTTAGGTACTCAAATTTTGACGTCGTCGCGGTTATTGAATTTATTTGCTGCTAAGGAGTGTTGTGCTGACCTGGGTCAGTGATAGTTGGACGGCGCCAGTCTGTGCTATATGGCGCGAGAAGGTAGAACGTTCTAGCCCAACTCCCCGATTTTTTGTAGCGTGATTTTCGCGACATGTGGTCCTGCGTTATCGTGCCATAGTTTTATATTGGCCGGATTTGATTACCACTTGACGACGCAGCGCTTGCTCCACGCGGGCTGGCTGTTGTGCGCAAGGTTCAGCTGTAACTGTCTGACCAACAATCAGCACTCCATAGTGGGCCAGTCCTATACTGTTTCATCATGAACAAGCAGGGTTTTTTTTGTGGATGTCCAGTTTCAGAGTCATCAGCTGCCCATCTGCTTCCAACCGCGGCCATCTTCTCACTTTGTTATCGGGGAACATCCTCTGTAAAACACGTTTCAACGAAGTCAGAACCTTCTTCTTCTTGGAGTTATGCAGCAGAGTTCAAGTATTGGCAACCAGTACTGCTTGCTCGTGTCGCTCAGAATAGGCCGAACCCATTTTCTATCCTGAAAGGTTTCACTAGTCGCGCGCAGAAACTTTCAACTTTTAATAATGACACTGTCAAATCTGTGTAGTTTGGGTAGTTTGGTAAGGGCTCAATCCGCTAGCTTTCTTTGGTTCCTCATTTCTACAGGTACAGTCAATATCCATGCTCTTCGCCCTCAGTCCTTTACCTCAGTCTTGGAAGAGCTGAAACCATAGCTGAAAGTGCATCAGAGACTAAGTGTTGCTGCTCAATGTTTTGCACACAATGAGTGGAGATTCGTTGGCCGTTTTTCCTTGCTTGAATATATACGCTCAGACGATGTTTTCTGATCAATCATCTTCGAGCAAAAGTTTTGGCTCGAAGAACATCCGCTCACTGGCGCCTAAGATTTCGCAATATGCGCACTGAATCGCTCTCTCGAATGAATGGTCTCCCATATTACGAGGTTGTGTTTCAGCTGAGAAACAAAGCACAAAAGGAAGCGACATTTAAAAGTTACCAACCTGATAAAACCCTAAATTCCTAGTTGCCCCTTTCATCAGCATTGTCACGCTATAAGGTTTCCGCATTAACAGAATATCAAGCCTGGCGACCTCAGGATTTCACAATTCAATTGCGTGAAATGGCCTTTGAGAAAAGCACATGACAAGGTTTTCCTTCCCCATAAGTTACAGTCAATTACATACAATTTATATGCTGAAATAATGAATCGATTTGTCTGAGTCGCATTTCATTGGAATGCACATGCATTCAATTGTATTTCTAATTCGATTTGAGGACAAAAGCGGAAGAGAAGCGAACCGATTATGTTGTGGACTTGGTGTCTAGTTTGTTACTTATGGGTTTTAATGCACTATTCCCACAATTCTTCGATAGATTCTGCACATCAACATCACTTCACATCACGCGTCTTCTTGTAGCACTCAAGATTGCTACAGCAAGAAAACCAATAGGGAATATTTTGGAAACTTCATCAACAGTTGCTGATGGCATTACCGCGACTTGAATTAACTCGAAACGCCTCCTCGAGCATGACCTAGCAACTGCTCCAAAGAATTCGCAAACAAAATAGGAGTTGTGTTCACTGATGAAGATCTGCCAACATCAGAAAAGGAAGATTCGTGAAAATATTTGAAAACTTCATAAAACGTTAACTGGCTCATGTTTGCATGCAGGGCTCATCACTCGAGAGTATATGTAGTAGTAAATGAGCACAGTCAAGCAACAGCAAACGAATTTAGACTAACAGCACTTAAGGTGACTTACTATCAGGTTTCGCTCCAGCGATTAAGATAATCAGATAAGGAAACTGCAAAACGGCGTAGACAAAGTCAATGAATGCTAGCGAGATGAGCAGGATTAAATTGTTGTTGCGAAGTAGTCGCCTTGTAGTGCACCAAACGAATAGCACAGCAAAATTAGCGGAAATTTGTAGCACACAAATTATTAACAGGAATATGTTGACGTAAAGAGAAATGGTATTGGAAGTCATGACCTACTGAACCCTAGGGCAAGGCAGAACTATCATTGCCTCCTTTTACGGAATCGTATGCAGATTACAGATGAGTTATTAAAGTGACTGAAGGCAGAGCTATGAACATGTGGGCGGAGTCATATGAGGTAATTGTTTATTGTAACCTTAGCTGTATTCGCGTATAGCAGCAATTCAGCAAGAGCATCAAATCTTCCTCAGATCTTTTATACTACACTTTTTTGCTCCAGAAATGTAAATTTCCAAAAACGTGCAAATGAATATTAACAAGATAGTGGTGCCGACGAACCACTTCGAGCTGAAAACAATGAGATCGATTTCTGGATCCATATTTAAAATTTATTGTTCGCAAGGTGAGCTGACCAATAGGGATAGATGGCAACCGGGAGGAGGACGAACAGCTTTGAACGGTTGATATGGTACTACGTCTTAACTTAGCCTGAGAATCTCGAGTTGCTCCGTCTTGAAACGTTTCGTCGATTGTTGTGGAGAGGGAACACATCTAAGCTGTAGAATTTCAATACTTTCACCCCCTTCCGCCAGCATCCGCCAATGACCAGAGCGGGCCTGGCCAACTTCAATATTGGAGCGAGGAAAAAGTTCGCAGTGGTTTACCCAAGGACATCCCACGGGAGCTATAGCATGCTCATTTGTTGAACGCGTTGACTGTTCAAGATTTCTAGATCTAGCCGTAGACTTTCGTGATAACATGGAGATGACGATTCTTATCCCTAATGTGTTGTTACTACAATTTATAAGGGAGTTCTGGCAAGAGTGCCCGCACTCTTGCCAGAACTTCTCTTCGTAAAGGTGGTTTAGCTGAACTTCAAGATTTTCCCGTAGGAGAGAAGATTTTTATGACTAGTCCACTTGAAAGTTTTAGTGTGATAGCTGCAGAACCCAATGACCCGTGTGAGCTGCTTTAATGAGAAAGCGCTACCAGTCCAATGCCGATACCATGGCGTTTTTACAAAGACTACCTCTGGGTGCTTATTTTTCCAAGTGGAGGAGATCTGAGCACTGTGACACCGCAGGCGGATAACAACAATGATCGTACCGCAAAGTAATAACTACTGGTTTCGACCCAATTATGCTGGCTTGCAGAAATTTATGACAGAAGGCATGAAAACATGATCTTTTCCTTTCTGATCAAGCACACGGAATGCAATTAGGGCTCGTGCAACTCTGTTATGAAAGAATCCAAACAATGCGCTCTTCAAAGCCCATGTGAATATATCATGGAATCACAAGGCAAAGTTCTTGTGTGAGGTTCAAAAAAGTGATACTAACTTTTGAGATACTCTTATATTTCATCTGTGGGCTTACGCATCACTCCCATTCATTTCTTCCTAAAGCACTGCACCAGCACGCCAGACTTCTTCATTTCCATGAGGTAAACCTCCCCCCACGGCTTTTACCTTTCCCTGCTATCGTTAAGTTTTTTGCGTCCCACTTAGGAAACCTAATACTATCGGCTGCAAATAATAGTTCACTGCATTCGTAAAAGAACTTGGCAGAATTGTTGGAACACCTGTCTAGCCGCTAGAATGTAAACACCTAAGCACAAAAACACTGACGTATGTAGGGATGATTCCAGTTGAACTCGCTTGAGTGAACAAATTTCCTTTTGTGTTGTACGAATACATTTCTGATATGATAATGTGAGAATGTTTACTCAAGGGTTGGACAGTCGGACGCTGTTCAAAACTTACTACGATTGAAGAAGTGTGACTGTGGCAACAAATCCGTAAGAGCCTGTTTTGCAGCGTTCACAGCGGACACGCAATGATGTAAACATCGTTGATATTATATCAAAACTTCAGGGTCTGCACACGGCATACCAAATAGACAGTATTCTTTAGCTCATGCTTACTCTATTTATATGAGGTATACCGCAAAGCGACCACCGAAAAGACACGAGGATTCAGTTTCTAACAAAGATACTGGGCAATTTTCTACCCCATCAGAGCACCGCTAGTATCCGTAGACATGGCTGCCACATAACCTAACTTTGTCTGTCAGCAGAGCAGCGACTCAAAGCATCGGCCTCTCACATGCAGGAGTGGTTTCGACAGCATGGGGTGCTTTTAAAAGACCAGCCAGGCCAGACTCTTGAGCCAAACATTACAGAACCACTAGGGGAGGACCTACAAATTCGTATGTCAATGAAAGAGCCACGAAAATACGGGACTACAGAGAGAGACCCCACTAGAGAGTGAGTTCATTAGTTGACCCCGCATTCAAATCCAGTTTATGTATCCAATACTTTAGAGAGTCCTGGGCAATGTGCTTTAC
>MU870029.1:22628-39773 GCA_036418205.1 Ostertagia ostertagi | reverse complement strand
ATTTCTATAGCATGTTTTAACATTTCTTTTCCATCCTTATATGTACATAGCTCACTGTTGACAGGAATGCGAAGTGATAAATATCATTATCATAACTGACCTCACTTCTTGTTTCTTTTGTTGCTAATTGTAGTATGGACTAATGCTATGCTCTCATTGTACATTTTTTACACTACAACAGTGCTCGTACTAATGCAACAGATTCTCTTAGACGTAAAATTAAGTAAATGAGAAGTTTTTTTCAACTGTTCTCGTGCTTTGTAATTAATTTTGGGTGTAAATTATTTTTTTCAGGACATCGACTTTTCACTCGAAGCTGACATTTCACTTGGAACTTTTGTTTAATTGTTGTTGTTTACCTTAATTCTCTATTCTTTCCTCATTGTTGATTTGAAAAACGAAATGAACTTTCTAAAATCGTCACCGAAGAGATGGCTGTTAGACTTCGAAAGTGTTGTGTTCTTCCAATATCTATGCAAGAAGTGATAGTGTCGAGAGACCATCGTGATGGTAGGGACGTCGCACTTCTCATCATCATTCAGTTTCTGTTGTGGTAATTCCATCATCCTTGGGATTGGCGGGCCATGGAGCTGTACAAGCTTGTGGTACAATTAGTAAAAGAAAGGAAGAAAAAACTTGAGCATTCAATCGGCCCGTGTGGCACTGTTTATACTGGGTGTGGGACACACTCCTTTGCAATTTTGAGCGGCAGTCGAAGGCGGGGCGCATCTCAAGTGATGAATTAATCAGGTTAATCAGCGCAACCGTTGTTTTCTTAATCGAGTACCGCTGACGCCATTGTTTGAGGGGTTGTGTAGTCATCCAACTTCCCAGTTCACCGGGAAGTCAACCGGTTTTTCCTTTTCGATACATGATATGTTGGGCACTACAAGGAAGATCAAGACAAGCGAAGTACGCAGAGTTAGATCAATCATTTTTAGCTACTGTTGCGATGGCACGTGGTCATCAAAAGATTCAATCTCAACAGAAGGCTCAGAAGAAGGTGATTCAAGGTTTGTGCTTTCGGCACTTGTCTGGTGATGTGTGCTGAGTTCTAGGCTGAAGCATTGAGAAAGTCCCAAGGCTGCGACCAGCGCGGAGCTGCTCAGAAGGCATTGCATCACAAATGCGCAGTGTGCATGGCACAGATGCCTGATCCGAAAACTTATAAGCAGCACTTTGAAAGCCGTCATCCGAAAGCACCGCTCCCCGCCGAATTGGAAGCTATTCAGTCGTAAAATCTATGATATCAGAGACATTTGTATACAAATTGCATTGAACGTTCCCCAATAAACGTTCGAAGATTCATCTCGGTACTTCGAGGAGTAGTCTCCATTGCTTGCTGAAATGTGTGGTCTCCTAGAGTTATGCTGCTTGCTCATGAACCCATGAAATGCACCTCGAGCTTGGCTATTCTACACGCGTCCTATTCACCACGAACAGAGACGTGATCTAAATCCTTCTATTTTATAAAGCGCTAACTTTGTGTGTCCGCATGTACGTCTGTATGTGTGTCCGTCCGCAAAATGAAAATGAAATGAGTGGTGGAATAAACAAGCCGATAACGGGAAGCTCGCAGGCCTCGCGCTATCAATGTTTTGCTAGAGCATGATTATGATAACCCAGAACGGCTATATAAAAAACCTACTGGGCACACTCGGTCATTCCATAAGGTGTGCGGTGGCAGCGCGGAGAGCAGTGGAGGGAGGAGGGGGGAGATGTGTGGAGAGAAGGAATGCCAGGGTTCGCAGGGAAGGGAATTTCCGGCGGTTGTTGGGAGAAGACCAATCTGGTAACTAAAAAAGAAAGGTGTACGATGTGGAACACGGAAGCAAATTCCATGTTCCTCGTTAATTGTTAGCTTCAGATCCACACTCTAAGATGAGAATCAAAAGATTGCGTTCGTTTTGAGAAACTATTCGAAAGGTAGAAGGGTCGCCACGCGTTAACACTTTGACGACATCGCGTGTTTTGGCATTTTGCACCACGTGGGAAAGGAGCGGCCGTCCGCACCTTACTTCCGCTTATTTTTTGTTTAAAATGCACAAAACTTGAATTCTCATAGGATATTTCGGCAAGGATGAAAGCATAAAGGTTAACTATAAATGACAGTAGATTTTTGTTTAGAAGAACGCATAATGACCACGAAGAAGCAAAAAACATCACTTTAGCTGCGAATGAAGTTAAAAGCATTTATCTAAGTTCTTTCATCAAATACAAATATTTTGAAACTTACAAAGTTTTGTGTTAACTGCTTCTACAATCTTACACATGAATGTTTACGAAAGTGAAAGGAATACTGGAAAAGAATTGAAATGAAAGTTTCGTGTGTTTCAGGAAATCTTTGCTAAATCCAGGGTGCTCAAGGATATTTGAGCACTCTGGCCCATTGTGGTTTATAGTTATGCTAATGTATCATCTGTAGAATGAAGTACAAAAAACTCGAGAAGAAGGAGCTCGAGCACAATAAAAATGAATGACATAGTTCTGACGCGCATGCGCGTCAGAATGTCCAATGCGGTGCAAAAATTCTGACGCGCATGCGCGTCAGCCTGTCGTCAACGTGTTGAAGATCTCCCGCTCATATCTGGCTCCAAAATGTTGGCGCTGGTAGCGCATCCACTTTGGTTTCGGCGAGGTTAAGTGGCTAGAACCCTTTCGGCATGCCTTTTTACGTATGCAAGAATTTTACTTTGTAGACGACATCTATTCCTATCGGCGCGTTTTGTTTCTATTCTCCAAATTCGACCGCTTTGGCTATTCTTTCGATGCGTCACCTAATACATAGCCACCCCTAAGGCGGACTTTCTCCCATACGCCTTTTCGGCCCCGCCCATCCGTCCAAACCGGCCACGAAGTAGGTAAGCATGTAGTTTTCAGAAATAGTTTCTTTTTGAAAGCTTAATTCACGCGCGAAATCTTGGAATTGCATCTGCTGTCGCAATAGGAGAAACGTCCGTGAGGCGAGAATGATAGAGCAGTTTCCCATGGACGGTTCCTCTAACCGCTATCGTAACTGTGCGTCAGAATGTCGAAGTTGGGGTATGCATCGCACGTGATGTGATGCAATATAATGTGTGAAAAGGCGAAATAGTGAGTTTCCTATTCAATCATACAGCAGGCGTTGGGCTTTGGGCTACATACATATCACCCGTAGCGCTGGTATCGGCAGGAGAGGGTTGGGAGGGTATCTGTGTGCTTGCGGCCCAACGCATTCAGAACATGGCAAACACTTGGTGTTTTTGTTTTTTATTGCGTTCGAAGTCATATATTACTGAATAGTGCAACTGTGGTTGAAGGGTCCAGTGATGTCAATGGTGGTGATCTCTTGGGCTAACGATAAGCTCTGGAGAAGAGGACGAACTCCCAGGAAAATGAAAGTCGCTTGCGCTCTTTGAAGTAGCTCCTAACACTGCGCACCGACACAGTCCTATTTTAAAGCTCAACGGCAGGAGCAAAGGGACGGGAAACCTGGACTTCACACTACAGTGCGTTTCATTATTATAAGGTCACCCTAAAATATTGCATTTCCGGAACCAGCAGCCAACTGGAATTTTTCCACTACCACCAAATGATTCCCCACTCTGAATAACCCCTGTATCAAAATTTTGGAGAAAGCAGTTTTCTTCCTTCTAACTTTTTTTGATAATTTTATTGTTTAATCCAATCATTGATAGGAACCTTTTTGTTGGATGTTCGAAACTTGTAAAATATCTGGAGACGTAGAAACTTTTCAATTATCTATGAGTAGAGCTGAGGATTTACAGAATTTCACGGAAAGAGTCCCAAACCGTGCCGAGCACCATGAAATGCATAAACTTCAACCCTTCTTCAAAAGACGAATTACGAAACATTCCATAAATTGGCTAATGGATGTGTTTGTGAAAAGCATTCAGTTCCACAAACAGGTTGGTTGTCTGATGATGTAGTATTTATTTTCACAGGGTGACTTTATAATTATGAAATGGCGCAAAAACTGAAAAGTTATTATACTTACTTACTTGGATACTTGGATGCTCGTTGTCAGCCGATGATCCTCAGCGGCGAGCACACGCTTCCCTCCATTTTTGACGATCTTGAGCGGTTTGGGCCCAGTGTTGGCCCGCATCTTCTTGAAGTTTCTTCAGGGAGTCTCTCCATCGTGTTGCAGGACGGCCAAGTGTGCGCTTCACGTCTCGTGGATACCAGAACGTAACGCGTGTGGTCCACCGATCATCCATGCGTCTGACCACATGTCCGGCCCATCGTTTCTTTGCGTCCCACGTATACACTGCGGCGTCACGGATACCAGACATTAAGCGCATGTCTGTGCTGCGCAAATTGCGGCTTCTCTGCTCTCGGCGGTTAATGTTCAGCAGAACCACCCCGGTTAATGTTCAGCAATGTCCGCTCCAGCGCTCTTTGTGCGCGAGTCAACATCATCGTAGACGTCTTGTTCTCCGCCCACGTCTCGGATGCGTAGCAGAGTGCGGGCAGTACCGTAGAGTCGAATAGGTCAGCTCGTATCTTCTTGTCCGAGATGAGCTGAGCCGCCTCTTTGATGCTTCCCATTGCCGTCCATGCGCATTTCTTGCGCCTCATGATCTCTGCGCGCAAGTTGTTGTCCACGGAGATGAGTCGACCGAGGTACACATAGCAGTCGGCGTCCGGGAGTGGGACAAAATTATTATAAAAAAGTTAAAAGAAAAGCCGCTCAAGCCAGAATTTCGCTAGGGTTTTTTTATAGTGAGGAATAAGCTGATAATTCTAGGAGAATTGCCAGCCTGCTGCTTGTTCCGGAAATGCAAAATTTTAGGGTCACTTATAACTATGAAATACACTGTACGTGGTTTTCTAAAGATAAGAGAACCCAATATAAAAAAGTATCTTAAATGCAAGGGCTCTCCGCATAAGGTGCTCTTCCCCTGACGACACCAACGCCCACTCACCTTGTCGGCGGAGAACTGCCTCCAGTCTCTTAGCTTTATCCTCCCAAAATTGGGTTTGCTCGCTGTGGCAGAATCATTGTGCCAGTCATCACCACATTTTTAATACAGTCACAACGACGCCCGTTTTTTGCTTTTCAATCGCGTGGGACAGACGCGATTTCGTGAGCGCCGTCGCCTCACTTACCCTCCGTTGATTTTTTGTTGTAGTGAACAAAAAGATGCCCAAACATTAAGAAATTTATTTATTTAGTTTATTTAATATTTAGAGTGTTCAATGCCGTAGATGTGTCAGGCACTATAGCAGGTGGGAAATTTCATCGCAAACGCTATGCAATGGCAATGAAGACATTATTCACTTCCACCGATAATGGAGCTTACTAAATACTATTTTTTTGATCTCGGTTGTTTCTCAAAACACTATGCACCCAACCTCAACCTTCAACCTAAGACACTATCTTGCCATCCATGGAGTTTTGTCTTCGCTTCTAGTGCTCTTTATTCACATGTTTACGTCCATAAATGGGAAGAGGATTTAAGCAACCTAAAAATTTCATCAACATGGAGAAAAACTTTCAAAACTCACGCTTTCGTTTATAGTTGCGATTTGGTCTCTAGCTAATTGACTCAGTCACTAGTTAGAGGAATCCTTCGCGGAAAATTCTTGCATTCTTTCTCAGCATGAATGTATCAGTCGTGATCACTGGAAACAGTACCCAAAGTTTTACGCAGAAGATTCAGTTCCCGAAGAGAAAACCTTACAAAAACTACACTCCATGTCGTATAAAGGTAAAGGCGAAAGCCAAGGGCGGGACAGGAAGAATCACGTCTTGAGCGGGGAGGTATCAGTTGATGCAATGAAAGATCGGTCGGTAAAAGCGTGCCGATCTATGTAGAGTAGAAAAATGATCAAATAGGAAGCAGGTGGAGTACAAAGTGTGAGATGTGATTGCAATAATCAAAAGGCCAGAAAGAGTTTCTAGTGACGGCACTCCAAGAACCATGTGGAAGCGTTCCCGTCGCCAGCATTCGTGACAGATGTGCGGCGGTACCTTGAACGCGCAACAGACCTTCCGGTTTTTTTCAACTTTTTTGCCAAAATAGATACAATTTTTTGTTCATTCTTTTTATGGTGGGTCTGAAGCCAGTAATTCATGGCTGGAATAGAATCGTTATTTCCCCGTGGAGGATTCGTTTAATCCGTTGATATCCAAAATACCTGAAAATCTTTCTATTTTATAAACCGCTAACTTGTGTGTCGGTTTGTATGTATGTCTGTGTGTCCGTCCGCAAAATGAAGTGAGTGATAAGGAAGCTCATGGAATAAACAAACCGCTAACAAATCGGGTAGCTTACAGGATTTGAGATATCAATGTTTTGTAGCAGGATAGTTGTGATAACACTCCTACGGCTATATAAACACCTGCTTGAGCACACTTCCGTTCATTCCACATGGTGCTGCAGTGGCAGCTGGAGGGCAGTGGAGAGGCATAACTTGGATTTCCCATACTATATGAACTCCTTTTTGCTGCATGCGCGTCACCTCCACGAACTTTACGTGCTCCGCTGTGGTTCCTTCCCATGTGTGATTGTATCACACATGGGAAGGAACCACAGCGGAGCACGTAAAGTTTGCACAAGAAGGGAAGGTCCCGGCAGTTGACGGGGCACCAATCTGGTACGATGTAAGTGATTGACGAGTCATTATCAGAAGACTATATGGACTGCCACCCGCGTGAATGTGGTAAGGACGTAACAACTCCCACACACTTATGGTATGATAACCGTGATGTAGACTCTCCCGAAAGCAAGACACATGAATTACCCGTGAATCGGACTGAGTATGTACCGTCTAGCGTTTTTTTTTTCTGAGGATTAGCGGTGTGTCGATGTTTCCTTGAGATGTTGTCATAGAATGAAAAAAGCTGGGATACTGCACTGCACATTTCAAATCACAGTTTGCGCACATTAGCACCACCTCGTTTTGAATTGCAGGCATTTGTACGCAACAAGGTTAGTGGTCATAACCAGTAATCATAGCTATCCATTTCCTCACTAGGTGGGATCCATGATGGTCATAATTGAATCTGTATACCATTTCCAACGTGGGAAAGAGATTCCCTTCATGTTTTCCCCTTGATTTTTGCCTTTCGATGTGGGCGAGATGAGAATGTGGAGATTTATTCACAGCCAATTTCACGATCGCACCTCATGCAAGCTCGCTCAACAGATCAATTAATTATCACAACAACATACATATATGAAACGATCATCCACTATTCGTACATCTGAAGAAAATTAGCGTTTAAACAGAAAGTGATAGTCAATTAACAAACAATCACGTTATTAGTGCCTAGTACTGCGCTACTTTAACCCCGTCTGTTTGCGGTTGCTTCGGAAGAATTGCTACAGTATGCCGTCCCTTAGCTGTCAACTTTCCGTCGGATCTCCGCCGAAATTCGGCCTCTGTGAATGCCACGTTTCGACCAAGCTTGAGCACATAGGCTGTGATCTCGATAACATCACCGAGTTTGACAGGTAAGAAATAACTGCAATTAAAGACCATCAGTGGTTGAGTCAAGCGGTGATGAGCATTTATTCTACTTATTATTGGATAGGGATCTCACAAACACATATAGAATTTTGGCGCTGGTATAGTTGGGAGGAATCGTTAGGCCGGTGTCAGACCGCGAATCGAGCGATTCGCTACTAGCGACTCGCTGGCGTCCGCGGTCCCATTGCGCTACCAGCGAATCGCTAGTGACGAGTCGCTCAATTCGCGAAGTCTGAAACCGGCATGCGGGTTGAGCCTACGAAGAGGGGAGAAAATTGGAGAAAATGGTAATCGCTCTACATCTGGAGCCTTCTTCCCTACCCTCTTCTCTAATGTCTAAGGCTTATATAGGACCATTTCTCCTACCCAAGGAAGAAAAGAGTTTTGATAAATGGCCTTCCCTTCCTGTTCAATTAAATTTGCTGACAGATTGACTTTCGGATAGCGTAAGTTATAGGGTCGACCACATAATACGGATTCGAAATATATGTATTCCAAGGAAAGCCCAAAATTGGTCTGGTACTGCTGACTTATTTCTTGTTTTCATAACTCAGTTTTGCAAGTAGATCATCCAGACGCAGTCACATCAAAAATGATCACCTCGAACGGCGAGCACAATTATAAAGTAGGGGTCGAGTCGAACGTTTGGAAGGGCTTTAGACAACCACCCACATTCTGTCTGGTACGTAACCACACAAGAACACCACTGCGCTACCATTGGTTTTAAATGCCGGTCAAATATGAACATGTTACTCGTTACTTACCACCTCAGACGGGTTCCACGGAAATATGTTAAAAAAAATAAAATTTAAAAAAATAAAATTAAAAAAAGAATAAATTTAAAATTGAAAACAAAAAGGAAGCTTACTGGAAACTGAGTTGGAGATGGTCATAGATGAGAAAGAAAAAACCGAAGCGATGGCTCAGAACCCGAAAAATTGGGCCCCATTCTTTGCCCATTAATCTCCGCATTGGTGTGAATTCTGGACGGCTCGAGGCTCAAACGGCGATAGGGAGGGGAGGGGGGCGCACCGCGCGCCAACACGCAGCCGGGAAGGAAGTGATAGATCGCCGGGCATATATTCTTCGATGAGAATTCCGCGTCGTTCCGCACTCTTAAGGAGGTCCACCTGGGTCTCCACTAAGCAACTTCCATTTCTTCACCTCGGTCCTTATCGGGAAGTACTCTTGAGGAATTCCCTCTCATCTGCTCCAGTGCTCCCTAGATAAGGTGTCCCTTTCAAAAAAGGCTGGATCCGCTGCAACTTCACATTGAGCAGTAGCTCCTACAAGATTTTGTTCATGGATAAAGGCAAGGCACGAAAATGGATCATGCCCAGCTGGAGATGTATTCTCTTACAAGTTGTGCTGTTCACCAGTAATGAACAATTTCGCTAGCAGGAACTTTTACACAAGTCAATCATTGCCTTTATTGCGTGTAGTTGTTGCATGTTCCTGCATAAGGAACCAGAATTTATTTTCTAAGAAGAACTTGAGCGTATTATTGCTGTTATAGCGTTTGCCTTATTGCCTTTTGAAAGTCTTCATCATAAAATTCCCAGTTCGACATCATGAGAAAAGCTGCGATGAAAACCTGAGGTTTATAAGCAGTCAATCCGCAGGGTTTGCTTTCGTCAGTGGAGGAGCCACAGTGAGCCAGAAACAAATACGTAACTAGAATAGAGCGATAAGAAGAGCACGAAAAAGGAGGATAGTAGAATCGAAAAAATAAACAGGATGAGATGTAAGGATTCACTGAGGTGAAAAGATGAACGAAGGAGGAGGAAGTCCGGGGAAAGAGTTATAAACAGCGATAAACGACATCTGGGGAGAATGTTCCTAAGAAAAAGGAAGACGGAAGAAAAAAAAACAAAGTATTCGACAGTGAATATTTCGTTTTAGGATGCGCCACACATCCAACTCAATTCGGAAGCTGAGTGAAGCTCGAACGTGATTTGGTCCACACAATAACTTGCGAGCTAGCAGATGAAGAAATCGATGCTCATTCTGGTATAATAATCCGACCCAATGGATGGAAGGCCCACATGACCCGAGCGGAGATTTATTCGAGTCTACTTCTTGAACCGAGCCTGTGGTAGGACACCATTTTTCGCTATCCTATCTCCGCCCAAAAGAATAAAATGTTACTAAGTGGATCATCCAATGGTCATAGACCAGCAGGGGCACCCAAAATTACTTCGCGTTAGAGGCGCAGATTTCCGATGAAAAGGTGGTAGCTCATTGGAAATAAAGGTAGAGGTGGTCAGTGGAGCAGGGATGAAGAAGAAACCATTGAAACGGCCCGAAACCCGAGAAATGGGACCCCTTCCTTGCCCGTTGATTTGCGCATTGATGCGACTCTCATCGCTGTGCCCTCTTCAACACTACGCTCTCTCTGCTATCTAATCACTCGCCACGTATAGACCTGCGGCGAGTGATTAGATAGTCGGTGGGCGTTCCCGCCAACGCGCCAAAGAAGCCATGCTAGATCGCCGAGGTCAAATCTTTCGATGCCAATTTAGAAGTTCGGTTCGCGTACGCCCACCCGCCCCAGTACAACACGCCGTTCGACACGAGGAAGAACAAATCGCAAATATCCATCGAGCTCTCAGGCCCACCTCCCTCTGCACACTGGCAAGCTCCCCAAGTTCACTAACACGGCTCTTAAAACGCCCGACTTGAAACAAACCGTTGTTACGCTCCCACACCCGAATAACCCCGCTCAATCCAAATAAAAGCCTCGCTAGCCCCAAGTGGCCTCCACAAAACATCGTATATAAAGATGTAAAATTAAAAAGTCAACAGATGATCATCGAATGACGAGTCCTTCAAAAAAGATTTACTTAAACGCAGCATATAAAACGTCGCGAGAACACTATCCTCATCTGTACCCTCATTCGTAAGACAGCCGTATCTATAACCACCGCTTGGCCTTCTTTGCTCCACCTCCATCAGACGACCATATAGCCACAATCATGCGAAGGCCTATCCTTAGACAGGCAGACTTGAGGGTATCTCAATTACTACCATCCGTCCCCTAAGTCATCCTGCGTCAGAAGGAAGCCTCGTAAAAACCTCACTTCAGCCACCGCGCTTGTAGTTACCTGCCGAACATTTCAGCCCCCCGAGCGCCACGCAGTGAGCAGCTTATTACTATGAAATTGAACAAATAGTCAAAATTATTATACACGGTTTCTCAACTGATTATCTCTAAGTCTCATATCTTAGAGCCTACGCACACTATTGAGATTATTGCTCAAGAGAAGCATCTTCTTCTCCAATCAAATCACAATACCGGCCGAATCATCCAGACGGGAAGACCATCCAAAAGCAACATTAAATCAATGTGCCGAGAGAACAATACATCGACGACAGCATCGAGGTTTACACCCTGTCCGGAGCGCTTAATTTTTATCTCCTTGCTCTCTATTTCTCTTCATAAGAAAAAGTGAGACCGTCATACGTCAAAAATCTAGACCAGATTCATCTTCTATCAAAAGTTTTCGCTAAGCATCTCACCTGACCCAGTACTGCCTGTCCAAGTTGCCACTGGGCCCACACACATTAAACTACACCTACGGGGTGAAGAGGATTTCGGCAACTATAAATAGACCGAGATACAGGGCGTCGATAAGTGCGAGCCTCGTATCTGCCTGTATCCACATCCCATAACGGGCGGCGACGTTCCAAGCACTCGATTACACCAAACTGAAAAAGTATCTACGCTCATCCGATAAATCCCAGAAGATTCGCCTCTTTCTACTGGCAGCTCAAGAACTGCTAAATAACGTTCAAACTACCTTGAGTACGCGTTGACACGCCCCGACCTGTGCGATCCCGCTGCGCACTTCGGCTATTGGTCTTTTCCGGTTTTTGCATCTCTTCTCAACTTAAATTCCTACGTTGACGGATTTGTCCCCGAGTCTTGACACTTTTGGCATAAGTAGCTTGTTCCCTATCAATTAAGCGACTATCATTTTCCAGTCGATAGCGACGAGAGGACTCCTGCCGAGAGCTGACTACATCTATCTGAGATACCGGATCAGCATTCAACCAATCCACTCCCCCGGCTTCTCTCTGCAACAAGTTACATGAATACTTTCTCAGCCGAGTACCTCACAAACTTATGACGGTTAAAAAGAGCCCACATCGTAATTACCTACTGACGCGCTAAGACTGCCAGTTCGTACTTCTGTGAATACATCAAGTGATCCCCCATCTCACAATATGCAGACAACTCTTCCAGAACCCTTTTAATTTCTTGGCCCCATTGCCAGATTAAATCGTCTGAGTCAACATAGGCCCAAGTCATGAAGCGCGCCCGGGGTAACCTATCTCTGCCCACACTGATGCCCGTGCTTACACACAGTTCTCGTGATGAGGAGCTCCTTGAAAAGATACAGAAGATCACTCCTAGAAATACGGCCTGAATATCTCTCAGTCCACGTATGACGCTTATGTTGGCATGAAGATATAATACCACTACAATCAACTTACATTAAAGCGAGAGAGAACCTTATCTCTTACTACGATCCACGTAACGACAAGATTCGTATATGGACGGAATACCATAAATTGTTACTCGGACATACGTCTGCGCGCCTGCTTATCGATATCGATCCTTATGTGTCCTCCACCCGACACAATCATGATTTTCGCTCCACGCTGGTCCTAATCGCGTCACCGATCTCTCCCCCGCCCGGCCCAACTACGCGATCTCCCTACCCCCCCTCTCTGACATCCGAGATCTCCTCATACACGCACGCTTGACCCTTGTCCGCACCCTCGAGCGTCCGCCGTGCCCACCACATACCCCGGTTTAACCCACCCCCACTCATCCGACCTTGCGTTATATGGAAATCACTCCTTGAACTTGAACTCGTTTACCTGACTGCAAATTCGATAGTAACCAGCCAGTAGTCTTATGAGCCTTCACAAGAGGGCCACACCCATACCAGGGTTTGCCCCGTTTTTCCTGTCCTAGCAAGTACGACTATAAACTCGTGATGGCGTTTGCCCCTTTCACAATTCCTGGAGACCTACCCGAGGGGTCTTACTTCAAAAATTTTCCTTCAAAAATTATATATTCAAATACATGATCACTTAAGTGAGAAGGAATTTGGATTAATAACTCTCTACATATGGTAAGCTATCTCCGGCGATCCATCCACGTTGAAGCCCTTGTCTTCCCTACTCACTGCTTTTCAAAATCACGGAATATTACCTTGGCGTTGATATGTTCTGGTCCGACGGTCATTTCGCAAACTATTTTTTCCTTTGAAGCATACAGTGGTTTAACCTGAAATGAGTGTCATCGAATGGGCAGTCAGATGTCGACGCAACGGGAGCCATCACTTTATAAACATCAATTCCTGCTATAAGTCGCTTAATCCAAAGGGTGCCTGTTATTCGTTTAGTGATGTTTAGATACCGAGCTCGCGTTGCCAATGTTTCTGAGAAGCTGAGTTATGGCCAAAACTTTCGCTCAAGACAGGAATCGAACCCGCATCCCTACCATTCTGGGCGCTCTGCTGACAAAGTATGCTTATCCTTTGATAAACTATCAAAGCATAGAAGTGTGGCGATGGCTGCCTATATTCAACGTAGCGTCAATTCAAAGTTGAAAGTCGCGCTTCTTTTCCCGTCGCTAACTTTCTTTACTGACCATAAATTAGTACCAATAGAATATAAAGTACACCATAGTTTCAAAGAGTGACCCGTAGGTTGCTGCAACATGCTCAAACACCGCTAATTACATCCTGATAGGGCTTCCTCAATATTTGTGGAGGGTGGGGGGCAGATGCAATGAGCGCTCTCCCAAAGTGGTCATTCTTACTGACATAGCTTTTGTACGAAGATAATATGGGGATCGCAAAGAGACCGCGTCTCCACACTTGGTTTCCGCATTGAATTGGTAACGCAATTCAATGCCGAAATCAAGGGTGGAGACGCAGTCGCAAGAAACAGTCTCGGAACGAGGAACATTGCAAAGACCCTAGTAGTGGTAGAGTGAAGCACTACTCGGGAAAGTTATGCACATTTTTGTAGACTACCCGAAACAAACGCCTCCCTAGACCTCGAAAAAAATGACAGGCTGATTCGATCACAACCTCAACTGTACCCCTTACGCTTCGGACAACATTTGGAGCATTTTCGGAGGACTTGTAAGTTTTTTGAAAATGCTGTTTTTCGCGATATTAGGCAGATGTTATACTTTGCAACCTCAGCTCGATCTGTGTGGCGACACTTGCGATTACAGCAATTCTCGGTGCTCACTTTCATCGAGGAGCAGTTTCAGTGTTCGGTACTCATGATGAGCCTGTGTCACTGATGAGCCAGTTGATGTTCGTGGTCTCGAAAAAAAATCTATGATTGCAGACTTCTTCGATAGGTTGTACGCTAACTAGCTCGTTGCGGTTACTCACTGGCTTTTAGCAGACATTATAGCACACTGAGAACCACTGGGATCACTGATGAACCACGGGTATCGCGATGGCAGCCATGTTTGACATCTGCATTACAGATATGCTATAAACGTACCTGAGCTCCAGTGCGATTGAAATCGGTCAGAGAAGAAAGGCTAGCGAACTCTTCTCTCAAGTCATCCATCAGAGTGCCGTTAGCATTGTGTACATCCTTCTCCTGGCATTTAACTTCGAAGTGTCCCGTAGCTTTCGAGGCACTGCTTTGGGCTATGTCTTCGACTTCGACGACCATATCTAAATCGAACACCGGACTAGATGGAAAGCGCAGCAATTCTTCCAATTAAGAACAGTGACAAACACAAGGGCGGAACACGAGGAATAAAAACATGATCGACAACAGTTCATTCAGTAGCATGACAAAAACGCGAACACCTCGTAATGCCCCACAGCTGTAAGTTGACCTGGGAAAACACTGGATAAATCAGGGCAGTCGGGGCCTACCTGAAAAACAGCACAAGGAGAACAAGTACTTGCTGACGTCATAGATGCAAAGGACAGAAAACCTTCAGAATTAGTAACACTAAGGAAAACAGGAGAAAGTAGGCTGCTTTGGAGAGCACTGAGAAGTGGCTAAAGCATTAAAAAAAGGCTCATAGAAATGGCGTGCGGAACCCAGGAGCGGACTTAATCATCACTTCTTCAGGCGCACGTAACCACTCTAACCATATCAGTCCCCATATTTTGCTCTTCTTCATTTCGATCATGTGCACGTATGGAGCCGTTTCTGCTCTCCACCATCAGGTTCCAAGAGAAAGGCTACGACTTTCTCTTGGAACCTGATGGTGGAGAGGGAGACGCACGTTCCACCTTTCCGTCTACCTCCCTTGCACTTCCCCACTCCTAGAGTTCCACTAGAAATGACGGGACCTACTGCTATTCAGGGATCAGGAGACAACTTCACCAATTCAAAATGCAATTCGTTAAGGTGCTATATGTTAGCGAAGAAGTAAAAATAATGATGCAATAGACAAAACACTACATAAACGAATAAGAACTTGGAAAAATCGAAGACATTTTGCGATTGCATAGTTTCCGTGAGCGCTAGCCATGTATACCCACAGTAAAAACTTTTTCCCTCACCCGCCCGCTACTCTTGAATACAACTTGACCCTACATTAACATTTATTCGGAAAGCAGGCGAGCAGACCCAAAAGAACATTAGGCAGAAGAGTAAGAAAGTTCTCCTCAAGAGCTAGGTGAGACCGGTTGCTTTGTCTGGACTCTCCTTTATATCCGGAAAAGGCATGTACTCCCGCTGTGAAAGAAACGCAACTTCTTATAATTTTGCCAAAACAAAGTCTCAGTGTTCGATGAAAATTCAGATAAGACAGGTGGAAGGCGAAGAAAAATGGACACTGTGCCATTCCGGACACGGTGAGCTAGCGTCGAAGAGTTCTCAATAGGAAGGGTCGCGTTGTATGGAACTGAACTCAAAAAAAGGGAGCAGAGACCAGTAGGTAGTCGAAAAGGACTTTTTGGGAGAATTTATAAAAGTCAGCTTATCGTGTTTACTGTTTTCCATTCTTTTCTAAGGGGGGTCTTATTTCAAGAGTTTCCTCGACGCCTTGCTTGACCCTGGTATCGACCACTACCGTTGCGCTGTCCTGCTTCATAGCTTCGTTCGGGAAATCGTTTAGCAGATTTGGAAGATAGATTTGAGATCAGCGTTCAAAAGCATATCTATGCGCATACATCTCTCCTTGATTTGCCATGTCGACCAGGGAGCCTCTCCTTGCAAGCCTAGGAGGGTGCAAAAACTTTATGGGAAATGAAAATTCCTCACGCACTCTGGGGTCTCTCCTCCTCCGCCTAAGGCTCATTCAAGAAGAAGATATTCAACTTGTGTTACGAATGCATTACCACCTATGCCCCACATCCCACGATAGCGCTAAAAAGTCTTTTGAAAATTTCTAAAATCTTGTAATTTTGAGGCTTTCACGCAAATTATACGAATTTTACGAAAATCTCAGTTCAATTTGCTGTTTGCACTCTGCCAACTTCCGTTGGAATATTTTTTAAATAAACTCAGGTAAATATAGTAGCTTCGGGGAGGGTGAATGATGCAATTGGGACAGGAGACGAGTATAATCGTGCGATCGCAGCTAGAATCGTACTAGCGGATTCGGGCATCGTAATAGCCTAATTTTCTCAACACATGATTGACCCTAGTACTAGCAGGAAATGGCTTGTTGGTCGCTCATCACTGATAAATTTCAGCTAGGTGCGTCATATACGTGGGTTAAAAAAGCACTTTGTTCCTGACTCGTAGCTTGAAGCTTAACGCGCACAAGCTGCGGTGGTCGATGGAAGTCGTTCGGCAAAATATTCCTGGAATTTTCCTCCATACGCAGATGCAAACCCCGGTTCGCTTCCCTTATCGTCTTCGGAATATGGCCTCAACTGAATCGCCATCGAGCTCAGGAAGTTCTTCCGTATTTGCTCCAGCCGGAAGCAGCTACAAATAACTTCTATCGGCTAGCTGACGTATATTTTCGTAAAGACGGTAGCTCTGATGCAAGACGCTTTGCTACCAGCGTTTCGAATGACGTTGTATCGGTCCAGGTGATCTGTCGAGGACCACGTTGAGCTCAACCGTGCACAAGCTTTCTATGGCAAAATCTTCTGATGTCATCGGTGTAGAAGGCTATTATGACATTCTGATAGATTTCAATGTGCTCCTCAATCTTCACTTTTGAGCGTCCGATTTGCATTTAACAAAATGTGATTGGTGTCATTTCAAATGTGGTGTAAAAGGCATGCGAAGATTGGAGGCACGTTCTCGCTAGTCTCAGCGGGACAAAGTTTTCAGTAGACAGGGTCGAATGCGCATAGGTTCTGCCGATTACGCAATAGAGAGGTACTGCAACGACAAGGACGCCACGGGCTTATTTCTCTCCCAATGGCCGCCTCATCCTCAATCTTCACTTTTGAGCGTCCGATTTGCATTTAACGAAATGTGATTGGTGTCATTTCAAATGTGGTGTAAAAGGCATGCGAAGATTGGAGGCACGTTCTCGCTAGTCTCAGCGGGACAAAGTTTTCAGTAGACAGGGTCGAACGCGCGTAGGTTCTGCCGATTACGCAATAGAAAGATACTGCAACGACAAAGACGCCACGGGCTTATTTCTCTCCCAATGGCTGCCTCATGCTCAATCTTTACCCTTCGACGGAGAAACTCATA
>MU870029.1:3610-15988 GCA_036418205.1 Ostertagia ostertagi | reverse complement strand
CTTGATTAAGACTGGACCGGTCTTGAGGAGACTGCTGTCATTTTTACGAAGAACGTGGTGTACCATCGTAGGCGAGCTCCAAACGTTGTCAGCCGCAAAAGTACTCCAAAGCGCTCTCGCCTGGCTTTTTGGTGGCAGTCAAAATGAGTGAAGCCATCGTTTCATCGCAGTAATTTCGAGTCAATCACACTGAGGCGGGCTTCAAGTTCTTCAGCTGCGCACCGGCGTTCCTCACCGTAAATCGCGGCTGCGACGTTGGTATCTTTATGTCTTCATTGGGAGACGTTCTGGTATTTTTTTGCCGCAGAAAACGCCGGTCATTGAACAACGCTTAGACCAGGCAGCATTAACGCGACCTCCAAAACCACGCTGTCATCAAATGCTATGCTGATCGGGGATAATTGAATTTCGTAATATGTGTCAGCTCTCTGCCGTTGTTGTGACACGACGCAGCACCTTCCACGTAATCACTCAAGCATTTCTTCTCTTGAAGGCACAACCGAAGATCAGTTTAGGTGGATATATTTTTCTTTAGTGTGTGGGACAGATCTGTTCACGAAGGTCGCGTAAGTTTCCTTCTCCTGGCTCTGAAATGCGCAGCAAGAGCTGGGACCTTGCAAAGAACGCTTCCATTTTTTTGGTCGATAGCATGCTGGTGTCTGGCGCTTCCTCACTGTTTGTGGGCTCTTCGTTCTTTCTCGGTCTCTCTTTTCTGTAGCACTAAAGTGTCAAGTCTTTGATTTTAGCGTTTTCGATCGATTCTATTCCTTTTCTTTACTGCCGGCCCACTGCACACTAGCACTTTTATTATCACGTGCAGAAACTACACCAGCTGGATCCTGACGCGTCGATATGGACCCACGTAGAAAAAAGCCCGCTGAACGGCGTCACACTCTAACGACAATACCCTCTTCTTTCAGAAGTCGTGCAAAAATCTAGAGCATTTCTGGAATTCACAAGTACTCCCCTTCCCGAGAAATGTAGAACGGTATTAAAATGTTCCAAATCAAGCGAGTATAAAGACTCAAAGTTAATGCGCAAAACTGCGTCTGTTTTGGTAAAGATGGTGAACTCCTCCATTTTGTTTTACACAGACCTTTCCGGGAACCCCTGTCTTTTAACACACTGTCGACCATGCAATTTTCCGGTGTTTCCGAAAAGTGTGTGCTAATGCTGGCAATTTGCACAACAGATATGCGGTACGGTAAGTATGTAGTAGGTATAAGATTTACGAAGAACCAAATGCAGGGACTGTTGAAAATTCGTTTATTTCAAATCATACCCGGTTGCCTTCGAACCAGGGTCAACCCTACCGTTGGTACTTTTTGGAAATTTTTTACGACCCCCCCCTTCATGGGTGATTTGATACGACCCCCCCCCGGTATGTAATATTTGTGTACAGACAACTCATGCCACCAAATTTTACATGCAACTCTTTGAACAGGGCAAACATGCTTCCAAAAGCCACTACAATTCGGTAAGGATCGATCATGAAGCGTATATCGACGCTAAGCGCCTGCTATCCTATTATAAATGTCAGAAGAGAATGATCGAAGTTATCCAAGTCCTTTTCTACTTGTTCAGAGCGGTTCATTGTTCATTACGATTTCTACTAACCGTTAGAGGGTATGTCTAGTAAGGGGGTATGTGGTGTGATAGTTCATATTGCATGAAGTAATCCACTTTTTTCAAGAGAGGGAAGCTCCAGGGTGAGCGTAAAAGTTTAACACGTTGACGACATCGCGTGTTTTGGCATTTTGCACCGCGTGGGACAGGAGCGATTTTGCGAGCGCGCCGTCCTCACCTTACTTCCGCTTATTTTTTGTTTAAAATGCACAACAACTTGAATCTCATAGAATTATTTCGGCAAGGATGAAAGCATAAAGGTTAACTATATAAATAGCAGTAGATTTTTGTTTAGAAGAACGCATAATGACCACGAAGAAGCAAAAAACATCACTTTCGCTGCGAATGAAGTTAAAAGCATTTATACCTAAGTTCTTCCATCAAATACAAATATCTTGAAACTCACAGAGTTTTGTATTAACTGCTTCTACAATCTTTCATATGAATGTTTACGACAGTGAAAGGAATACTAGGAAAGAATTGAAATGAAAGTTTTGTGCGTTCAGAAAATCTTTGCTAAATCAAGGGATATTTGACCACTCTGGCTGGTTTATAGTTATGCTAATGTATTATCTATAGAATGAATACAAAAAACTCGAGAAGAAGGAGCGCAAGCACAATAAAATGAATCATATAGTTCTGACGCGCATGCGCGTCAGCCTGTCGTCAACGTGTTAAAGGAAGTGGTCACGATAATTTTCATGGGAACGATAAGGGAAGCTATGTATTGGAGTGGATAGAGGTCCTGCCCAGTGTTACAACACGTGAAGTTTCAGTGGCAGTGGCGCCTTATCAACGGAGTGATAAGGCGCCGAAATCCACTTCCGTTCAGCAAAAACCAAGACTTATCGATGTGGAAAGGGGTGCGATAAGAGCGTGCTAGATATGATACCGTTATCGTTATCGTCCCGTTTTCATTCTGGAGTGCACCTCTTATCAAGCAGCCGCACCTTCTTATCTCATCGTATCATATCTTCCATGGGCTTACACTCGTCCAACAATTACTGCCTCACACCTTATCGATTGATAACGCGAGGGTAGCAAATCCAGCGTGGAAGCCAGCGTGACCGCTTCCTTTAATCGAAATGGTTCACGCACCCTGGAGATTCCCTCCCCTTGAAAAATTGATGTTTCTGAAGCCGGGAGGACTATCACATCACACGCCCCCTTACTGGATGAGACCCCGTTAGAAGTTGTGGGAGATTGAGAAACGAAGAGAAACGCAAAAAAGTAAACAAGATAACATAAAAATATGAGTACAATACCGCTACTAATTTTTGTTCAATCGACGAAATTCGACGCAGTCACTCCGTCGCAACCGTCGTCTTGCACAAATGGATTAGGTCATTCAAAAGTTATACCACTGGATAGCTCTGCTCACGAAGAATCCAACGGTTCAGAGGACTATTGAGTTACTCTGAATTTTTCGCTTCATTTTCATGAAAGTTATCAAATTACCTGAGGCTGACTCATTAGCGAGCGTCGCTCGCTATAATTATAACCAGAGGGGAACAGATATTAATAGTAGTATTTAGCGAGTAATAAAGTTATTATATTACTTCCTATGTAAAGTGAAAAAGAGACTGTTGTGTTCTTCAGATGGTGCTCGTCATTTTGATACCGAATTCATCCCAGGTGGGTCAGCTTTGTTGAATGTCATTTTTGCATGGAAAAGCTCCTTTGAGCCAAAGTATAGTGAAAACTAATAGGATCTGAGCCTTGTCACTTAACGTTCCTTTTCTACAGAGCTCACCCCATTGACGAAAAGTTTTTGAAGTTCCTACCTAGCACCGGCTGTCAATTTCGAGGCCTTTGAATCAGAGCGAAATTCACATTTTTTCATGGGAAGAAACAGTACAAAAAGTATACCGCTGAAATCCTCGGGAAAAATGCTTTACATTGATATGTTTTCAAGTCACAAAGTTCTCCATGATTTTTCGAGTTTCATCGCGGCTTTTCGTCAATGGGGTGAGCTCTGTAGAAAAGGAACGTTAAGTGACAAGGCTCAGATCCTATTAGTTTTCACTATACTTTGGCTCAAAGGAGCTTTTCCATGCAAAAATGACATTCAACAAAGCTGACCCACCTGGGATGAATTCGGTATCAAAATGACGAGCACCATCTGAAGAACACAACAGTCTCTTTTTCACTTTACATAGGAGTAATATAATAACTTTATTACTCGCTAAATACTACTATTAATATCTGTTCCCCTCTGGTTATAATTATAGCGAGCGACGCTCGCTAATGAGTCAGCCTCAGGTAATTTGATAAATTTCATGAAAATGAAGCTGAAAATTCAGAGAAACTCAATAGTCCTCTGAACCGTTGGATTCTTCGTGAGCAGAGCTATCCAGTGGTATAACTTTCGAATGACCTAATCCATTTGTTCACGAGTTATGGCGAGGCGACGGTTGCGACGGACTGACTGCGTCGCATTTCGTCGATTGAACAAAAATTAGTAGCGGTATTGTAGGAGCCGTTTGCTGACCGTGGAACAGGCACGAATGGGGATACTGAAACCTAGACGAATTTTTCTTTGTTAAATTTCAGGTACTTCGGAAGATGGAGGTGGATTTTGGATCAGCGAGGCTCAGCCTTTCTCTAAAGCTCATTTGTTCTCAAACAATTTGAAATGAATAAGTTATTAAGCAAAAATAAAATTGCACTACAATTTTTACCTTCCTCTTTCTAGGGCTATAACTTCCTTCATATTCAAGCTTTTGCGCCGAAGTGATTTGATTTGGAAAAATTCAAATTATTCTCTCTCCAACCATGGTGAAAATTCTTCGAAAGTTAATTTAATAAAAATTTAGCACGTTGTTACTTTTTTCTGTGCAAATGCGACTTTTTCAACCTTTAAACGATCATAACTTCCTTCAAAGTCATTCATTTGGGAAGCTGAACACGTATAATAAACTACAGGATTCAAGCTTTCTAACGAGCACCCAAGCGTTCCTGAAAGATCAGTAGTTCAAAAATTAGTCCCGTTGTTACTTTTTTGGGGGTTTGCGTTACTATTTTTCTGAAACCGCGACTTTTTGACCTTCAAACGATCATAACTTCCTTCAAAGTCATTCATTTGGGAAGCTGAACACGGTATGACAAACTACAGGATTCAAGCTTTCTAAAAGCACCCAAACGTTCCTGAAAAATCAGTAGTTCAAAAATTAGTCCCGGGACTTTTTTGGAAGGCATTCTTCAAGCCATTTTTTGAAAACGCGGGTTTTAGGTTTCACTGCCCGTAACTTCTTGGAAGACCAATTTCATGTTTAATTAGGATGTGCTAGAAAGCTTCGAGCATGCGCTTGCACTACATCCCTTGCCTTGGTGCGCGCCACGCCTCGGGCGCCCTTCTGATTCGCTGATTCATTTGAAAGCTCATTTAGAAAGACGCGTGATCTGATAGATGCTCTACTATCGTGGCTGGATGCACGTCATGGTGAGGGCACTCTCTTCTAACGGAGCTACATGTTTTGCTGCTGCTGTTTCTGCAAGTCTTCCTCTTCATGGCTGGGTCTATGCGGGTAAAGGGCTTTGCTCCCACTGCCGACCACCGCGAGTACGACCCCTTCCCACAAGCTGATCCAAATACGACCCTCCGTTGGTACTTGTACCAATATAGGGTTGACTCTGCATCGAATCAGAAACCGAAAATCTTCTCGACCAGCAAAAGAAGAATATCAGGGTTCAATCTTTGCTCCAATATTCCTCCCTTTGCTAAAACACTCACTGTGAAAAAATATGATAACACCACGTCCATCATGGGTACTACAGTATTCCTGTTTAATATGCTATCATTGGAAATTTGGAATCTGCACAAATAAATCATACCTTTGGGCGTCCCCCCGCATCGTGTGAAATGTCACCAATGAGTTGAACTTACATTTCCCTTTCACATGCGCTTTACACAGAGCGAGTCGCGATTCTGATCCCCCCGACCAGGCGACCGCTGCTGCGTTCACGGCTGACCCTTGTCCTTGCGACCCACCTCATTTACTACTAGACCATATGCGATCCCTTCATTCAAGATTCTTCGACGTACGCTTGACACTGGCCCAAACTAGAAAACAGATAATAGTACAGAATTTAATAGGCACAGACAACAAATTACGATTGTTGGAGAATTGAAGCTTAATTCTCAAGCGACGATCATAAGAAGGTTAGCCATCGACAAAAATTCGAGCCTTTGGTGACGATTGTTAGTGTGCAGATGTGCACTGCATAATAATGGAAGGAGGTCAAAAGACACTAGAAGCAGCTTATTTATGGAGAGATTTGCGTTTGCTGGAAATAGTGAAGAATGAGGCCTTAGCAAGAAAAATGAAAAAAAAACGGATGCATATGGCGTCAGACGAAGTTTTCTGTGAAGTGAGAGCTCTTCCAGCCCAAGTATGTACATATTTACTCAAAACCGAAACCACATAGCAGGAACAAGCAGAAATTCCCCGCTTGTCCGATGTTGATGAAGCAGAACCGCGAAAGATGGCACTGGTCGTCCCACAACGTTTTTTTTTCTGAAGCTGATTCAATTTAGTGTGGAACTCGGAAAGATAGCTAGCAGCTGATGTGGGTTATGACTATTAGACTCTCTTATTACAGCAATACGTAAGTGGCAGGCTCATAAAACGCACACCGAACCTTATCCCAGTTTTCACAAAAGCCTAACGGAAATGTGGCGCAGCTCTGAAAGGAACCTCACCGATACAGGGAGAGCTTATGTTTCCATACTCAAGGATGGAACCGGCATGTAACGCAAGGAGATCAGAGGGTCCTTTTTGAGCAGTCTATGCTAATGCTGGATCTGGTTTGTTCAATAATCTCTCATAAAAAGCAGCGTTTCCAGCAAAAACTTCCGAATCCTATCAATCATCACAAAATACGCGACATGAGTAAAAAAAAAGAACGGGCTGTCAAGGCAAGCGCGAAAAGAACAGCGCTGGTGCTTGGCAATCGATTCGACTCAGCGGTTTTTTCCGAGTGCGAAACTAGTTCCCGAGAAGATTAATCATTGAAGAAAGTATTAGTGAACTCTTAGCGATGACTATCAAAGCAATACCGAAAAGTAGTGAGTAATACTCGAAAAGAAAGAGATGGAGAGTGTAACTGCGATCAATAGCAGCCTTGTGTCAAGGACGCGATGGCCATTTGCTGGGATCACCGGCCAAGTCTACATGGATTGGCTCGGAACGATGTCCTTTCATTGTTTTGAATAGCCATTACTTTTCGATCGATAAAATGATAGTAGAATTCCACATCGCAATAAATATGACTGTTATAGACAGATGGACAGGATAGAATAGGCAGTGCGAAAGGCCACTCATGGCTTTTCTATTGTAGCTATCAATTACTGTGCTCCACGCAATGTGCTGTGTTGGGGGGGGGGACAGTTTTGAGGAAGACTAGAACTTAGCCTAACGGAGGACGAATTTCGAAGAGAAGGAAAATTGATTATGCAACACAGAGTCCATCTTCTCCTTCCAAGGCAGAATTTACGATGAAAAGCAATCCATTTAAAGTCAAGTTAAAGGAAGCGATTACGATAAAGAGGAGCGCATCGGGGAAGCATGCACCACACGAATCAGTTACTTGGCTGCCAGGAAGCGAGTGTGGCGCTTTCACAACGAAAGGTGCGCTGGTTGCTGAGCAGGACTTCGAAAGCACTCCGCCCCCAAAAGCGATCCGCCCACTAGTTTACTTGTTGATTTGGACGAGCTGCGTGGCCAGCAGCGGCGCAAATGGAGCATCTCGATTAAAGCGTGGTGCCATCAAACGCGTTGCGGTGAACTCGTTCACGTCCACTTTCTGAGCTGTTACCTGTTCATGAGTGAAAACCAACGGCCAAAAAAGGGGTCCCGTTTTGCGTTTTCTTGACGGATTTCACCTGCTTTTTCGCCATTGGCGTACCATTGAGCACCACCACGTCACACTTAACCCTTCGCAAACTTATCGCTGCCTCTAAGGATGGTGAGCGGTGCAAGAAAGAAGTAACAGCCATGAGAAACGGCTTGGAACCGAAAAATGGGACCCTTTCTTTTCCCGTTGATCTTCGGATTAAAGGAGGAATTCACGATTAGAATGAAGGTCGAAGAAAGGGAAACTGACCTAGTTGAGGGACCCACGGACCTCCTGAGGGTGCGAACTGACGCGCAATTCGCATGGAAAAATTTGACCTCGGCGACCTATCATGCCTCAAAGCTGGCGGGTCCGGCGATCTCCGCCCACCGATCATCTGATCACTCGCCGTAGTTCAATACGTGGCGAGTGATTAGATAGCTGAGAGAGCGTAGTGTTGAAGAGGGCACAGCGATGAGAGTCGCATCAATGCTCAAATCAACGGGCAAGGAAGGGGTCCCATTTCTCGGGTTCTGGGCCGTTTCTCATGGTTCTTCCTTCTTTCGTGTACCACTCACCATCCCTAGGTTAATTTGAAATGGGTTGCTTTTCATCGTGAATTCGTCCTTTAATGCGCTTATCGCTATGCCCTCTTCAACACTACGCTCTCTCTGCTATCTAATCACTCGCCACGTATAGACCTGCGGCGAGTGATTAGATAGTCGGTGGGCGTACCCCGCCAACCGCGCCAAGAGTGAGCCATGCTAGATCGCCGAGGTCAAATCTTTCGCTGCCAATTGCGCGTCGGTCAGCACCCTCAGAGGTCCGCCTGTCTCCCCACTAGGCAATTTTCCCCTTCTTCGACTTTAAAGCTTTCTCCCAAAACGGAGAGCTTCCGTGACTCGAACTAATCCTATAAGCTCCCCCCCCCCATGTTCATAGAGAGAACGATAAGCGCAATATATAGAGGCAGAGATAGGACAGCGGCTTGAAAGAAGCGCATCATAATATCGCATCATCGATAGACTGAGTCTCAAGTCTTCTACTTTTTCTCGACATTGTTTGATTCATACCAAACTGGGATGGTAGGACGAAAACCTTAACTTGAACTTTGTATTGATCACGAGAAATTGCAGAAACCTAATGAAGTACGTCTTAGCGTGCAGCCTCACAAAAGATGTGAAACGAATACGAGCCGTGTGTTGTTGGTTAGGCGCTGCCTAATAATTACTTTGTTCTTCGGCCTTTAGGACGTGTTCCCGCTAATACGCTGGAGAATCAGATAAAAGAAGAACTCATGAAAGGGACTTGATACAATTTATCGACTTGCTTTGCTCAACGCAAGTTGTCAAAGAATCGGAGAAGTGCGGAAATGTGGGAATGCATAGGAAGTATAAAGAAGGAAATTATCGATACTACGCGTGATATTGTTGCCTTTTGTTTTTTTTTTGCATGCTGCAGCAACTTTCGCTTCACAACCATACCGTACTGTACAACTTCCAGAAGCGTCTTTATCAATACCTTAGCTCCAAGTACCATTAGGAGATTTGCGAAACATTGAGCGGTATGAAAGTGGGAATGTCCCAAAAGTCGCTCGAACAGCATCAAAGAACTCTGCGACCGCGATCCATGACGCCATGGCGACAACAATATCACCAGAAACATGGATATCTCGCTTAAGTTTCTGAGAAATACTTGTGACAACCTTTGGAAGCTTTATAAATAAGGTAGACGTTCTACCTGCAAGGGGGTATACTTCGTTTGTCCAGGCCTAACTTTTTAGCAAGTGAGAGGGATGATTTGTCAGATGATGTCAAAACCGACCTACCTCTCTTTTTCGACTCAAAAAATTCCTAGCTTTAATCGTACGAGGTTTCCACTCATACTGGTAAATGGGAAAGTGCTAATGAGTCATTCGATGAATATGCTGTTTCACTCCCCGGATTCTGAATTAAAATATTGGTGGTCCGAAACTCGCGGTGAAAAAACGACACTAAGATATCCGGTACCTAATACCCAATACCCAATCTTAGGACCCCAATTTTCGCGAATTATGCAAAAATTTGTTACCACGAGGAATCGAACTAGGGACCCCTTTTCTGGTATTCAGAGGGCCGTTCAGGAAAAATTAACCATGGTTCTGTGGTTCCCGCATCTGCCCCTATATCATGCAAAAGACCATTTGTGAAAGGTTGGAACACCTTTACAGACTTTCTGGTGGGCCTAGGCCTAACCATAGGCTAGCATAAGCCAATGGGTAATCATAAGCCGAGATCTGAACCCAAGCTTAAGCCTAACCTTCGACGGGAGGTCTTTCAGGGTGTGGGACGCTTTTCGTAACGGATCTTTGTATCTAGCCACGCATACGTAGACCACAAAAACCGAGGTCCATTTTCGCTGAGCAGCCCCGCGAAGGCCAAAAAAGGTGAGGAAATGGTCCAAGGTTCAATCCCTCGTGGTGACAAAATTTTTGCATTTCAGGTTGGAGCTTCCAATTACCTTCAAATAGCGTCACCGCTAGCAGTAGGTGTCATATTTCATTACCAAAACCGAGTGCTCTTCGCTGGAAGTTCTATACATCTGGTGTGAAATAATGCCGTAAATAGTTCACTCTGAGTAATTTTTTTTACCTGTGAGCGGTCACCAGACCAGGAAGGTCTTTCAGGGCGTGCCAAGCTTTTTGAAAACGGTCTTTTGCATGATATAGGGGCACATGCGGGAACCACAGAACCATGGTTAATTTTTCCTGAACGGCCCTCTGAATACCAGAAAAGGGGGTCCCTAGTTCGATTCCTCGTGGTGACAAATTTTTGCATTTCGAGTTGACGTTCCAAAATTCGCGCAAAATGGAGTTAGCATGAATAATTAGTACCATATTCAGAGGGCCGTTCAGGAAAAATTAACCATGGTTCTGTGGTTCCCGCATGTGCCCCTATATCATGCAAAAGACCGTTTTCAAAAAGCTTGGCACGCCCTGAAAGACCTTCCTGGTGAGAGCACCTACAGAAGAATGCGTTAGAAAAAGCCCTCCGCACCCTGAAAGAGCTCCCCTGTTGGGCTTCAATCAACGCGCAGCTCTGGTGAGCTAACCTTGGAGGAAAAGTAAACGTCCCCACTTCCGCAAACAGAAATTTGGCCTGCTCATTCGTACGCTGCCTTCCGTTGCTCAGACTTGTATTAAAGGACGAATTCACGCTGAAAAAGGCAACCCATTTCAAATTAACTAGGGATGGTGAGTGGTACACGAAAGAAGGAAGAACCATGAGAAACGGCCCAGAACCCGAGAAATGGGACCCCTTCCTTGCCCGTTGATTTGAGCATTGATGCGACTCTCATCGCTGTGCCCTCTTCAACACTACGCTCTCTCTGCTATCTAATCACTCGCCACGTATAGACTGCGGCGAGTGATCAGATGGTCGGTGGGCGGAGATCGCCGGACCCGCCAACTTTGAGGCATGATAGGTCGCCGAGGTCAAATTTTTCGATGCGAATTGCGCATCAGTTCGCACCCTCAGGAGGTCCGTGGGTCCCTCAACTAGGTCAATTACCCTTCTTCGACCTTCATTCTAATCGTGAATTCCTCCTTTAAAGCAACAGTCCAGGGAGGGTCCGAAGATTTCAATGCTATTACTCTTAAAGGATACACTAGCCCTTATGAAGAACATATGAAGTGAAATTATTAACAAACTCACCTCAGAAAGCCGAAAAAAGGGCGTAAAGCTCCTCAAAATGGGTGTGGTTGGAAATTCCCCAGCTCCGCCCACTTGCCAGCCGTGATTGGCTGCGGCGGCATTCGTGATCGCTGTCGGACCACAGAGAGTATTTGAACTCGGTCCTTTAGCGCGATCAATGTGGTGACGCTGGTAAAGATGGAGTTCTGTCTGCTCATTTGCAATGTTCTTTTCTGTCAACACTTGTGGTACTCATCGGTTTCATCATGTTCTTTGGTTCTTTCTTTATTTTTACTGCAGGCAGGTTCGGACAACTCGTCCAACCCGCGTCTTCCCCCATCGCAGAACGGCAGAGGGGAGTCCCTGTCTAAGCCCCTGCCCGACGTTTTTTTCTACTTTTTCTTTCTCCATTGACCAACTTCTCACCTGCAACGTCATTATAGGTGGTCCTTACCCGCGAATTCGTTCCTGGATTGTTGCTTTAATTGTCTATGATTGCCGACTAGTGTATTACGAAAGCCACGCTGAACAAAGTTCAATGTGGAAAGACAACATGCCAGTCGATCCATGACACAGTGACGAGACACCATGGACGCTGGTGAAAAGGAATCGTTAGCATGGAAACACTTTTGATACGATAGGATGACCGTATTATGGTGAGAAATTCCCATAAAAGATGAGAAAAAATGGTCTGAACTTCATATTCCTTGAGCTCACACCACCTCAAGCGTGATTTCCCAACCCCATCCTTCTTCTGGATTCCCGTCATCTTTTCGATTCACTATATAGCACTTTCACCGGTTATAAGAAGTGGAAGTATGTATTCTCAAAAAGGCTCCACAGGAAAAGGAATGGTACAGACAGGTTGTCACGTAAACAAGCAACGAGGAGTCATATAACAAGTAGTGGTGGCGGTATCAGCAACGAGCAAAGACGAGCATCAAATTCTTTCATCAGGACGTTATTTTACAGCTCACCATGAGCTTGCAAGCTGCGATTACGTTACCTCTGAAGAAGTCTCATCTCGCGCATGCAAAACTGACTAGCACAATCTGGAGACAGACTTATTTTGCTGGTATAGAGCCCCACATGTCTACTGCTACTTAGTATTTGCAATGCACCTAATATTTTATATGTACATGGGAGGCGATTCGGGGCCGCCTCCAAAAATAAGCCCCTTGTTCCGTTGGATAGCGTGGCTAACTACCTGGAGGTCTATCCTAGCCCACACGACAGAGCCTGGCTA
>MU870028.1:0-16428 GCA_036418205.1 Ostertagia ostertagi | reverse complement strand
CAGTCGCGTGAAAGTACATGTGAGTGAAAGGAGTTTTCACAAGTAGTAGGCTAGGTGAGTTGGGAGCGCACGGGAGAAACCCCCCCCCCTAGAAAATGAAGCAGTGGGATTATAGGTAGAAAGTGGGGTAAATTGGTTGAAATTTAGGGAATTTTGGTAAATTTTTCACTGTTTCATAGTGCTGTATAGACTGCTGTATAGACCCTGCTGTATAGACATCTCACGAAAACCGCTATCACACGTTTAAAAGTTGCCCAGTTCGAGATCTTGGAGGTTGCTTCGGCTGCCACAACATCGTCCCAAAGGTGTGTGCCAAACACAGGCGCTTCGATATTATGCCCCGATCTAATACTTGTAAACCTACTCGAATGTTGACGTGCTAAATGCTGTTTGTTCATTCTGCATGCCGTGAGGAGGCCTGAAAAGAAGAAAAAATTAGGATTATTGAATTAGTATTTAAAAGTTGGTGTGTGCCGATGATGTTGAAGCGAAGAGGACCGTTCTCTTCATAAATACTTGCCGAATATTTAAAATTTTTGTAGAAAGATCGTCGCTTATGTCTAGTCTGAATGCGATGGCGATACTCTACCAGCCCTAAATCTTCGAGAATCTCCGGGAATACCGCGAATTCGCTTTTTCGTGTTTCTGTTATAAATTCGTTTCACAGTGAACTGAAGCGTTGAAGCAGAAGCAAAAGCTAAGAACAGCGTTGCACTCAGTCAACCATAATAGTCACCTCACTCATATCACCCATAATAAATTATCAAACAACTTGCAGTTTAACACGTTGACGACATCGCGTGTTTTGGCATTTTGCACCTCGTGGGACAGGAGCGATTTTGCGAGCGCGCCGTCCTCACCTTACTTACGCTTATTTTTTGTTTGAAATGCACAACAACTTGAATCTCACACAATTATTTCGGTAAGGATGAAGGCGTAGACGTTTGAATTTGGCAAAGCTTAGGTTCATTTGAATGTGAGGGCTGAACTATTTTTTTGAATCATTGCCCTCTCTGTATATATTGTGCTATCCTTCTTCCTCTCGCCGTTTTTCTTTTTCAGATGTTGATCGAAATAGAAAAGCCATCTTGTGGAAGGGAAGCATTCAAAAAATGATGTAAACAGAACGCAAGAAATCCCTCTTATCTCACTTGGCTCGACTATAGTGGCTGTATGATTTCTACAAGCGGTGTATATTCCATATCTGGTCGTCTGTATGCATTGCTGATTTCCAGCGATGTTGCAAATAGCTTGCCCACGCGACCTCCGTCGAGCGCCCCGGCTGTCATGTCAATTCCCGCCTACCCAGACGCCGAGCTATGGGCTATATGCGTGATCAGCACATTGAGAAGCTCATGATAGAAGATGTATAACTGACTTTCCGCTGGGCCTTCGAGTTTTGTAATGAGGAACTCAGTGCATTGCGTGGTCTTTGGTGTAATTTCAAGAAAACTAAATTCACTAGAAAACCACAACTTATAAAAATTTCAAGAGTAGCTCTCAAAACAAGCTATGTCTTATTTAATATGGAAATGACTTGTGGGACAGAGCAGTCGCAAAAACTTTCAACTCTTCAGTGGAAAAATGCTTACTAACTTCATCAATTGTGGAGGAACGTGCGATGAAGATTTCCTGGGAGCTGTCGTCCTAGTGATCGGTCGTGGAGCTGTCGTCCCAGTGATCGGTCGTGGAGCTGTCGTCCCAGTGATCGGTCGTGGAGCTGTCGTCCCAGTGATCGGTCGTCCCAGTGACGAATTTGACGCTATTGAGATAGTGGCAGTGGTAGAAGTCGATATTGCAGTAGGTTGTATGGCTCTCGTGGTAGTTTGTGTAGTGGTTGTTGTTGTTGTTCGGGGTTGTTGTCGTTGTAGTTGTTGTCGTAGTTGTAGTTGTCGTTAGTGGTAGTCCTAGTTGGTCTTTCTAGTAGTAGTTGTTGAGGGGGTTTTTGTCGTAGAGGTGGTAGGTGTCGTCGTAGTAGGTGTCGTTGCCGTCTTAGTAGTGGTAGGTGTAGTTGTCCTCGTAGTAGTGGTAGGTGTCGTAGAGGTTGGTGTAATTGTCGTAGTGATAGTCGTTGTAGTTGTTGAGGTTTCCGTTGTAGTTTTTTTGGTGGTACTGCTAGTGATGGGAGTATTAGTAGTGCTAGTAGAAGAAATAGTAGTGAGGCTTCCCAATGCTCCTGGGGCGGTACCCCTCGTCGTTGTTTCCTTTGGCTTTGTCGTTGTAGAGTGTATCATTGTTTCTCTTCTGTCAGTGGCCACTGTCATTATTCTTGATATTCTTGTCGGTAAATCGGTGACAGGAGAAGGACTATCGCTGGGCGGAGTGATTCCTTGTGTAACTATTTGAGGTGGTAAAGTCGCGCGAGTTGCCATTGTCGTTTTTGCTGTCGTATCTTTCGACATTGTCGACGTAGGCGGCCACCAATAGGGAGCTGAAACACGTATTTTCAGAAGAAAGGCAAGGACGGGGAGTTGAGCTGATTTAGTTGACGTTGAGATTTTCAATATCTAGGGAAAGTAGTGAGATGGGCCCCAAGAAGCCCGTCGCGCGGCGAAGGAAGAGACGCAGACGCAAAAAAGGACGAGTTGCAGCGCGTGCTGTGCGATATGAGACGTAGTATGGTACACTCTGTTTACCCGGGTGTGCGTCATATGGCGCGATCCCATTGGCATTGGAGCGCACAGGCCGTAATTACCACATCCTGCTGTGGCCGGACAACTCGTCCGCGCAACACATTCTGTTCCGTTCCTCTTGCCTTGGCATCAGGCCAGCGAAGCTACCCGCTCTTTTTTAGATCTTTGGGACTCAGCGAGATTTTTGAGCCCAAATTATTCGATCAATTGCTGAAGTCTAGCAGCTTGACCGCCCCCCGTTTACCCTGATGCTTAGCCACTACAGTATGCGCTGCGACTCGTCCTGTGCCGCGTCTGCGTACGAGTTGTCCTGGATACTGTGCGCTCTAATGCCAATGGGTTCGCGCCATATGGCCGCTTCCCGTTTACCCTGATGCTTAACCGCCAGCGACTCGTCCTTTGCCGCGTCTGCGTCTCTTCCTTCGCCGCGCGACGAGCCTCTTGGAGGAGATCCTAGTGAGATAGGTGCGTTTGCAGCATCAGCTGCTCACGAGCGGTATTCATAATGTGCAGTAATATGTTCCTTTTAAAAGAAGATGAACTACGATTTCTCACACACTGCAGGGAAGAATCAGTGTTGATAAGGTCTGCACGTGCATGACCTCTCGCAGGTCCTTAACATTATTGGAAAAGGGAAGATCTGTATTGAAAATTAGCTTCGACTGAAATGTTTGAGTAAATGTGTCAAAGAATCATCCACATCGCCTCTTCTATGTCATATCAAAACAAAATCGCTTGCGTACTCGAAAACTATGCGTAAATTTGATGTCACTCTCTCTCCAAAAGGTCGTTCAGGTGGCTGAAAAAAATGAAATTGCTCCACCGCGCAGCAACCCGCAACCCACATGTATGCAAGTGCCAGAATGCCATACAGAAACTCGGCTTCATCGTATTTCCCTTCCTTTAAGATCCTAGTGTTTATATCAAGCTAGGTCACCAGTTTTCCACGCTCTTTTTTTCCTTTATTCGTTTGTTATCTTTTTTTATCTCCAACACAAAACTCCCACCAGCCCCGCCAACAACAATCCAAATCCCCCCCCTAAAAAATCACGGCGGCCTCATCTCTTCTCTCTCACCCCCCCCTCCCTCTCCGGACAGCTTCGATGATCGCGGAACACCTCGAAACGGGTGTCCAACTATTCTTCGCATCGAGAACTGAATAATTCTGGGGGAAGGAGTAATAATTCACCCGCGAATGAATGGAGAACATTTGTGGACAGCTGTGGTTAATTTGTGACTCAATAGATGGTTCTGGAGAAAGTGGTGAAACTTCGTTTGGGTCAAGCAGGCCATGCATTTGATTCAACTGATCGTATAAATTTGATAGTATTATTTATGCTAGTTTCAACTGATTCACTTTATAAACCAGAAGTTTGGTGTGTCGGTTTGTCGGTGTGTGTCGTTCTGTCCGTCCGGACCAACCGCTCACAAAACCAGGGAGTACGAAGGGCAACACTTCGAGATGTTGATGTCATGATCATGATAACACCCACAGCGGCTATATAAACAACCGATCGAGCACACTCAGTCTCATTCTACATGGTGCTGCCGTGGCATGAGCGAGCGCGGCATATGAGACGGGGGGGGGGGAGATGGAGGGTTGATTGAGGTAAAGGAGGCACAGGGCGACAATAAAGAGGATTCTGGAAGGCGAGAGGGAGAGATAGAGGAGGGAAGGGAGAGCGAGAAGATAGTGGGAGAACATAGGCGCGGTCTTGCGGAGAGGAGGTTAAGGATGGGGGAGGTGGGACAGAGATTGAGAACACGAGAACAACCGTTCTTAAGAGTAAGGCTATATCCATTGTGATGCAGTTATTCTAACCGTTGATGCTGCTGCCGCCAGGTGGCGGTCATTGCTGCCAATATTTCGCTGGGTCTCCTACCGTGTGATGCGCGCGGATTAGTGGGCGGTAGTAAGACCTGCGGTATAGTTTATACGTGCGAACAGTAGTCTCAGCAAGAATTGGCAAGCTCCTAAGTGAGTGATCCTTTCGCTTCCACTTACACACACCGGAAAATTCTCTTCTCTACAAAACTTGGAATTACTGTACGCCCACGAACTTTTGCACTCTTGCCTCCCATAAGCCCTAGATTTGTACAGCTGCTCAGTCATTCGAAAGACAACATACCCCATGATGGACACTAAATGTCGTTAGTGAAGGGACATCTTTAGGCCGCGAAATATCAGAACCATTCTTGTTGTCTTACAAACACATTTTGTTTGACCCAGCGTTCCATCCTTGCTCCAACACTTATTGTTAGTCCTCGAGGTCCTTACGATCAGTACTCTGCTGCGTTGGCCTTTTCAGCTAACAGAATGGATGATTGGTCGAAGTGGCCATATGTAAAGAGACCTACACCGTTGGATGCGTTTTTGGACGCTGATCTCGAATCTGCTTTCCAAATCTGCCAAACGATTTTCCGAATGGAGTTATGAAGGAAAGTAGTGCAGCGGTAGTAGTCCGGGTTCACGTGCGAGACGTCGTAGGATCGATTCCCTGGCGGGTTCTCTTTTTTGCCTTCGCTGCAAAATGATGAAAAGGCTCCCAGCTACCTTACTCGATCAATGCTTGCCTGTAGTAACCCGTGCAAAGACTTTGCGAAGAGTTTCTAATCAGTTTCTGCGGTACTCACTACAGACTGCACATGGAGCCCACAGAACTCTTGGCAGACGTTTTTGCAGCAAACAGGTGTGATATTCGTGTTCTGGAGATTGAAATACCCCTAGAGACAAGTTTGTAGCCAAATTTGAGATTTCGACCAAATTTCGAAATAAGCTGGGTGGGTATCTATCCATTCATCCATCAGCCTATCATCGAAGCCTATAGCCTTGAAACGATATAAGTTTTTTTTTTGGTTCTGAAGAGTGTAAAGCAGTGTCTGGCTTTCTGTTAGCATGATTTCAACTCTCACGTTTTATTATTTTCAAATTTGAAGGGCCGCCGTCGTCCAAAATAGGTCAACCCTGGAACTACCGGCTATGGATATGTAGCATCAATGAGTGACTCGCCCACTTTTTTGAAGTTAATTCAAAATCTCGAATTTTTCTAGAAATCGGCCCCAGGAGTTATTGGACTACTTGAACACAGATCTCACATTCGTTCACTCAAAAACGGCTGAAGCGCGCGCTCCGTATACTGGTCCGCCTTAACCTTATGTAGTGTCATGCAAGTTAGGAAAAATTTCGAAGTTATCGACCTCAGACTCATTCAAAAGCAAGTAGGGCTGACCAATGATGAAGGAATCATGTTTCACTACTGCCAAACAGTCAGTCACAAAAATGCAAAAGGAAAACACGGGGCGGATCCGAACCACTGACCCCGAAATCCCAAGCCCACCACCTTAACCACTAGGCCACCAGCACTCGATGAGAAAGGCTCACTGCTTCCTTCACAAGCCGCTGCTGCTGAGGCCTCATTTCTCACTGTGTTAAACTGTGTGAGGGAACAAAAAACCTCCGTAACTCCGTTCAGCGAATCGTTTGGCAGATTTGGGAAGAAGATTCGAGATCAGCGTCCGAAACCACATACCATGATACTTGTCTCATTTCATATGGCCACTTCGACCCTTCATCCTTCCCTAGTTAAGATCAGGGGCAAAAGTCATGAACCGTGCTAAATCTGAAGCGCGGATAAAATCAACTTTCAGCCAAAATTCAGCGGAATGATCCGAATCGAAGATTGAAAACCAACATTTTTACGGTATCAGAAACACTTTCGTATTACTTTCTACACCCGGGGACATCAGGAAAAAGATTTACACGGGTAAAGTTGCCACGTCGAGCTCAGTGAGGTCCTCGACCTATTGTGGACCATTACGATTATCTGAACGCTGGTCGTGGGTTAGTCTGTCTGTAGAGAAGCATTCTCCTACTATATATAAGCTTTGTGTGTGTGTGTTGTGGTGTGTGTGTGTGGTGTTGTGTGTGTGTGTGTGTGTGTGTGGTGTGTGTGTGTGTGTGTGTGTGTGTGTGTGTGTGTGTGTGTGTGTGTGTGTGTGTGTGTGTGTGTGTGTGTGTGTGTGTGTGTGTGTGTGTGTGTGTGTGTGTGTGTGTGTGTGTGTGTGTGTGTGTGTTGACGGGAAATTCATAGCATACGAGTTACCAGTAAGATAGTGTGTGTGTGTGTGTGTGTTTGACCGGAAATTCATAGCTCGAGTCACAGTAACGATAGCGCAGTGGTTCTTACATATGTTATAGGGGGTGGGATGGGGACACAAGTGGTACGTGATAGGAACTGATAACGACTGATAATAGCTGATAAGAGGGGCTAGAAAGCGAGCATCGCCAATTTCGTTTTGCCGTTCATATTGGTAAAGAGCGTCTATACTTACAAGTCTTATGTGGGGCGGTCCCGGGACATTGGTGGTACATGATTGGAAGCGATAGCAACTGATAATGGCTGATAAGATGCGCTAGAACGCAAAAGTCGTCGATTCCGTTGCCTGGCTCGCGTTGACACCAGAGCAACCACGCATAAAAGTTAAACACAACAGTGTTATGTGGGGTGGGACGGGGACATTGTTGGCGCGGTGGGTGCCAAACTGATAACGATTGATAAGGGCCGATAAGGCGCGCCAGAACGCTGAAGTCGTCGATTCCGTTGCCTGGCTCGCGTTGACACCAGAGCAACCATACTTACAAGTGTTATGTGGGGTGGGACGGGGACATTGTTGGTGGGTGCCAGAAACTGATAACGATTGATAAGGGCCGATAAGGCGCGCCAGAACGCTGAAGTCGTCGATTCCGTTGCCTGGCTCGCGTTGACACCAGAGCAACCATACTTACAAGTGTTATGTGGGGTGGGACGGGGACATTGTTGGTGGGTGCCAGAAACTGATAACGATTGATAAGGGCTGATAAGGCGCGTCAGAAAGCAAAAGTCGTCAATTCCGTTACGCAGCGTTGACACTAGAGCGTTCCTACTTACAAATTGTAGTAAGTCGTAGTAGTACAAACAAAGGTACGTGCACATTATTTCGATATATATCCAGCTTACTTAATAGAATTCGACTGCATAAATTTTAAAAACAAGTCTTCAGCAAATGATAAGTTTCATTTCTGACTATTAAGAAAACCCAAACTCATTAAACCGCTAATCCTTTCGTGGTTCTAAATAATGATGAATGTAAATGAATGATAAGCATTAGCTCCTCACTTATGTAAATAGGCATATTTCGTTTTGATTTTGAGACTGACAGCAATCCTATTCACCGCTAAATTATCTTAATTCAAGAAAAATGCTGGATGTTTACAGTTGTGATCAATATACCAGTTCAGCTCAGACGTTATCACGCGTATTCTCGATGAGCTTCAGTGAAACTGTGGAGGGTCTAACACAGTCAATAGTGAGATGGTTAATGGAGTATCTCATGCTGATATTCCATGGGTCCTCCAATTTCGCTAAAGCCTGCCGTGTGATGCGCGCGATAGCGGGCGAAGCAAAACTGGGTTAGTCTATATTCCCTCGCTAGCGAGTTTTCATCAGCTACACTCGATCAGACAGTAATCATGTCGGAGCAGCATTCAGGCTGTGAGCGCCTTTACTGTAGGCTGCGACCTGGATGCGATAGGAATGACGTACATTCCAAAGGGTGAGTGGCAGTGAAGAGGGTAGTCAGCTGTTCACCTATGGTGGAGACATGTAAGAGATACTATTTTGCGCAGACCTTCATCAACGCGGCTGCCAATGGGGCAAATAAGCATGGGACGATGTGTGTCATGAGGGTAAACGACTTTTTTGCCCCATCTTAATGTACCACTATCGGCAAAAATGGGTTTGATACACAAGGGCGAAAGTAGGCATTTGCTTTATTGAAAGGATATCTCTCCTCCAGGAGCATATCAGGCAGAATGTGACGTTTCAATCTTTTACAAGTGTATACTGAAAAATCTGCATAGTTTGAGGTCCCTGTTAGATTCAACAAGTGTTTCGTTCATTAGTGATTGGTTGTAATAGCACTTCACTATTATAATCTTACTTCAAGGCATAATATTATCACTGTTAATGACTTGCAAAATTATTTTGTGTCATGGCATTCTAGGACAGCATAAAATGAATTTTTGGTCGAAATTTCGACAAAAGAGACCTCTGTCGAGATAGGCATGACATTCATGGAAGGCGACCACACATCACAGCGATCATTGAAGAATGCAGGCATCCTTTCAAAAACGGAGATATGGTCGAATGATTAACACTACATGATATGTGGAGCGTTCACAGTTGTGGGCGCATTCGTGCGTGCGATTAGGCGACTAGACGATGATTTCAAAAAAAAGTTTACGAATCGATTAGGCGAGTAGGCGAGTAGGCGATTAGGCGAGTAGGCGATGCAAGAAGGATACGTATTGATTTGTTGCTCCGCCCATTGAGCGATCGCCTAATCGCCTAATCGCCTACTCCCACGTACGATCGCCAACTATGAACGCCCCAATAGTTAATCAATATCGTTCGTAATTTATGTAGGCAGTATCTTTTTGTCCATGATGTTGGCCAGCCATCCTACATTATGTATGATGTATGTATGTATGATCTGCTTTGGTTTTCAGAGAGTGTTGATGCCGATAAGTCACCTACTTCGTCTTCTTCCAAATTGCACAATCGGTACTCTTTCATGGTTATATACGAGGTTATCTCGGAATTCGTGGTAGCGTGGCATAAGGTTAGAAGGCAGTCTACTCAAAAGCTTCGGCCGCTGATTCTCTCAACATCAACTGCAAATAGGTCAATTCTGAGGGCAATGAGGAGAAACTATCATCACATTTTCCATGTTTTTTTTTTACTTTCATTTCGCCGAGTCTTTGACGTCATTCAAATTGCAAGAGTTTACAGTGCTCATATCATACGTTGAGTGGCTTGCTTGGGGTATCGCCTTGAAGCAACGATGACCATAGTTTGACGTTGATTAACACATTCACGACGACGCGCGATGTACGATACTCGTGTGGTACTAGCGCGATAGGGGGGGGGGAGTGTGGCGTTCCCGCCTCACCCGACGTTCACGGTTTTTTATAATCAATGGAGAAAAGCATAATTATCACAAAGTAATTCCAGTGATGCTCAGTACGTTAAAGCTAGAATTACGATGAAAAGTTAGCTTATTGGCAATAAGGGTAGAGGTGGTCAGTGGAGCAGGGAGGAAACCATTTGAAACTGTCCGAAACCCGAGAAATGAGACCCCTTCCTTGGGGATCCAGATATTCTGACACAAATTGAATACCGCTTCTGCAGAATGAATTTCAATTTATTTAGAGTTTGTATCGCGTAATACAGTTCGAAAACCGGGTAAATCTGCTAGAAACGATTTATGAACAGGGATATTCCCTACAAACATCCCGTAGTAATACATATTGAATATGTAATTTATTGATTTAAGAAGTCAACAAATGTTACTCGTTTAATATTGCCATCTATTTTTCTTTAAGAAATAACATTGTCTTCTAAAATGACTTCGTCTTATCCGTACTTCCTACTGACGTAGCTGATGACTTTTTGTCGCTTGTTAACAACGCCGAAGGTTGGGTCTTTTGGGTGGATTTGGCGGTCGTAGGCGTTTCTTCCTTTTCCGCAGACGGTGTTTGAGTTTTCTCTGGAGATTGCCTCTTTGGTTTCGACGCAATCTGTGCTGCCACTAGTGACTTACTTGGATCCAAGGATTCCTGAAAAAAAAACCACATGTCTATTTCTCCGACCTTTGATTGCTAATCTTTCGGCGAATGACAATATTCCGTCCTGTAAGTCCTGAGGTTATATAGAGGAAATGTCATTTCCGAAACGGTGCGAATTGTTTCTCGATTTAGTATCGCTAAAATTATGCTAGTCATCAAGTCACTAGACGCGTATAGGCTCGCAGGTTTATCATGGCTTCTAAGTGGTCGGAATTTTCAGCCCACAGCTACTAATGAAATGAGAATAGGAATTCATTAGGTCGGTCCGAAATTTCTGGGCCACCCCGGCTATTTTCGAATTGATTTTTTGTTTTGTTTCTTGGCAAGTTTTTTTTAAAGTATATGTTGCTTATCACCATAATCCACAATCATGACGTGCAGGTTGGGTGATATCTCACTCCCGTCTTGCCAATATATAGATTTCCCCTAAGGAAGTAGCTAGTGAACGGAGCAAACAGTATGCCATTGGCATGAGACCAGAGCTATGAGGCCGTAATGAAATAAGTTCCCCTGAATCTCCGAGTTTTCACATATTTTCTTTGTCATGTGCGTCGAGCGGTTTCAGAAAAACGACTTTGTCTGTCTGGTTTGATAACTTTCGAGACACTTATTTTCGATTGCGTTGTGGCGATACCAGTTAGGATTCCTGTGCAGTCTCTTTGGCCAAAAAAGTGGGTTTGGCGAAAACTCGGAAAAGCAAAGCTTGTACGGGGTTGAAATCCAGCAGCAAGAACATCTATATCGTTGGACTAGGCTTTGGCCTTCTAGGATTCGCGGACTCGCCTAGGATGGTTCGCCGCTGGTTACGCCGAAAGCACCGAGCGCAGCATTCACTAGAAGCTCTTTCCTTGGCTTTGACTTCGTTGCATTACACTTCTACTCCATCCTATTCCATCGATCGATTTGTCTCCACTCTCCGAAATCGCGCGCTTTAACCCGATTCTCTCATTGCGTCGCCTGGTACGTAGCCGGCCAAACGCCGTCTTCTTTCCATGCCTCGCCTGGCTCTGCCTCCTGGTCCTTCGATGGTCCATAACGTGTAGTTTTTGTACGTTTGTTTCTCTTCAGAAACCGAATCTTCATGCGTGAAACTTTGTGTGCTATTTCCAGTGATCACAACTGACATATTCATGTTAGGAAAGAGTGCAAGAATTTTCCGCGCAAGATTCCTTTAAGGAGAGGGGGTCCGATTGGGGGATCTCTTATTGATAAGAAAAGCCAACCCGAATAGAATGTAACAGCGGTGCACTGGATTGAGGGAGCTTGCCCAAACCCATCTTGTGGTAGAACCTTCCTTCAGCATGATTACCGGAAGACTCAATAGGTACTCATGAAATGAAGGTACATGAGGAGCTTCCATAAAAATTCGAATTCTACTTGGAAACAATGCGCTAATGAGCTGGCTATTTTTTCAGACGTAGCAGCTAAGACGTAGGTCAAGTTTCAAGCCTGAAAGATTTTTCTGAATGGTAATAAAAGATGGCCCAGAATCGAACCGTATCCACCTAGTCTGTCCCCGTTGCATTCAACCTGGACTGCCAATCGCTAAATTCATAGTGGAGGGGGAGGGGGGAGTCAAGCTGTGTGATACGCTTTTATAGGCAGAGGACGACGTTGCTATGAATAGGAATCTTGTCGCTAGGTATGTGAAAGAAGGATGGCATGTTTCTTAAGGAAGACGCGATAGATAGCTGTTGTGCCCAAGAATGAAAGTAAATGTGCTGGTTGACATCAGTAAAAAAGACCGCAATAAGTTGTCAAAAACCCGCTCCGCCTCTACCTTTTCGTTCAGTATTCCTGCTTCCCCTCGACTAGCACCAATTCCTTGCCGTATTCAAAATGAGGGGCTGTTTTGGGAAAAGGTAGGGATTGCGTGCAATATCGCTCGTATCCAGAGCACAATGTGGTTTTGAGAGTTCTCAGTTACGGTTGCTACGCTTCAGTTATGCGTCGGATTAATCACCATATCCAATAGCATTTGCACACACAACAACCCACACCTACTCAAGGAAGGAGTGTGCATCCTAATCGTGCATGAAAAGCTCTTAGATAAACAAGTTATCAAATAAGATCAATATAAGCCATAGTATACAAAAAGAAGTGAGGAAAGAGTGACGTTCTCACAAAAGTTCTGTCTCCTTGCTCGATGGACTGAGATTGCTGAAATTCGGCCAAATTTTGATTCTTGTCAACAAATAATCAACGCGAGTTCCATATGGAGTCGTTTGTGCTGAGTATGAACATTACTAACCCTTTTATTTATCAAGTCTTTTTTTTATTCTCAGTCCCGATCAAACGATTCGTGCTGACTGGCAGGATCAATTGGGAATTTTTCTTGAGGCTGACGACTTTCCATAGATCAAAGGGCGAGGCCAATGTTTCTGAAATCATGTCAAATGTAGTCTAGAACGGTAATCTGGAGGTTTCTTTTGCCTAATCATATCACGTACGACTTCTCCCCTCAGGGCAGCTTGCAGCACCAGTGGTCCTTTTGATTTGAACTCGCTCGGATTCAGCTTTTGCTGCACGCATTTGACGTGGCCTTTTTCTCTGCAACGAATCTTTTCGATGGATATATGAACTGTCTGAGAATGGAAACGAGCAAATGCCCGAGCGCCGCACGAGAGTTGGTCATCAACGATGTTGTTCTCCATGCTCAAGACGGCAATGTCTATTCCCGTCAGAGGATCTCTCTTAGAATTCCAATGTTATCCCTTTAGTTGAGACTTGAACAGAAATCTTCATGGCCATTTTGTTGACTGTGGAACTTACTAGTGGTTTTTGTCGCGGCCATGCTTCAAGTTGATGATAAAGAATATATGTCATTGGGCAGTATATGTGCCAAACGAAGCGGTTGGTTTTGGCTGATCGGAGGAGCGTAGCGACTATGACGGAAAAGTTGCTTAGTGGTGAGCAGCAATAACCTACCAGCGCGGCTACCACAATCGTTGCAGAACCCTTAGTTCAGTTCGGTAATTTGGGCAGCTGGCTTTGCAGCAAACGACAAAACGAGAATCAACTCGATGGTCACTCGTGCAAACGTCGCCGTCTCAGTTATGACGTCCATGAGCCGAAATATTCGAGCCAGAACAAGGGGCTCCGTTTTACCCGGTAGCTTTTTCTTCAATTTTTGCCAGCGTCATCGAGCAGCTAGCAGTACTCCTGTGAACTACTTCAGTCACATATCCTCATTCGCTGCACACCTTGCATTCTGATTTTTTGTCGATAGCCGAAGCTAATATTGTGACTTAAGTCAAAAAAAGTGGCTAGGACCAGGTTCGTTTTCCCGAATCTTTTAATAGGATCAGATATTGAGAATATTGCGTGATCTCTTCATCAGAAGAGTGGATTATATGATAGAATGTAGTATTGGACAAGGGTCAAGGCTATTACATACAGGCCAGGCGCAGGCTTCAGTCAGTTATTGTCAAGGAGGATCGAGAATCCTCAGCTGTTCAGTCAGTCTTTTCTTCAAACCATTGTTACAGCAAATATCTCCGCAACTTACTTAACCTACAACCACGAACAAAATCTCTTCTACGTTTTGTGGGAGCCGTCGAGGCGTCTTTCCTATTCATGCAAACCTGCTGTTGGAGCATACCGGCGCAGGCTTTGCAAAATATGGGAAGATCTGCTTCGGAACAAAATGAACCCTATCACTAGAGCAAGAAACGCATTTTGAAACTATGCATGATTAGGTGAGTTTGTTTGGAATTAGTACAAAATAAAATATTCAAAGTGAAGTACTTAAAGGCGGATTTGACGATGAAAAGGCAAATTCTTGGAAATTGAAGACGTTGGTGCAAATGGACACAGCCAGGGTATGAGGAAGAAACATGAAAGCCTAGAGAACCCAAGGGAGATAGGGACCCGTTCCTTTGCCCGGATTTGACATTGGACCCGGTCGAGTGATGGGTGAGGCACGCGAGAGAAGGCCAATGCACATGCCTGGGCAAATCTTTAATGCCATTTGCATGTTGGTTCACATCCTCAGGAGGTCCGCCTTCCTCCACAAAGTAAGTTTCCCTTCTTCGACCTTCGTTCTCATCATGGAATCTTCTTTTGGAACCACTTAACATCTTGAAGGACCCTATACTCGGGACATCCCGCGTGAAGGTGTTTACTATTGGAGTAACACATTCACGGAACAGCATTTTTTTTTGGCAAGTGAACTGTACACGGTTCGAGACAAGGCGCGGATCGCTACCATTCTTGAATCATTCTAAATATGTTGGGAGCAAAATCAATCGTCGCGTTCATGCCTTTAAAATTTTACGGTCTCGGTACGAACCCCATCTACCACCACCAGGCTTAGGGGAGTCCCCAACCCAATCTTTCCCCAGCTTCATCATCATCGCTGTTTCTAGATTTCCGCACTAGTCGATACGCTTCAACGGCGCCACCTCCTTTTGAACCCCGAAGCAGCCACCGAGGGGGGGGGGGGGTGGTGAAAAAATGAATATAAATGAAGACCCTCGAAGTTTTTTAATCTCCCTCTACTTTGCATTTCTTTCGCAAAATTTTTGCTGTTATTCATCGAAAACGGTCCCACCCTCCCATAACCACGACCCCTTCGAATTCCATAGATACAACCCTCGTTCGCACTTTTCCGAGAAATAATTGACCTTGCTCCATTTTAGATACAACCACATTTCAGAATCGAGATACGACTCCCGTCCAAACAGTTCGAACAGACGCCTGACCATGGTCCAGAGCAGTATGGGCAACTCTCAAGGAAATATAGCCAAAGCAAGCACTCCACTCCACTCTCACCTCAGGTTAAACTTTCGAATTTCTCAAAACTATCTACATTTGCACACTCCCAAGAAACCTGCATATTTCGGGAAATTCTTAGACTCCAACTAAATTCTGTTCGCTCTCTAAAAACCACTGTCAATGCCACCTCACCACCCCAAAGGCCACCAAGTACGACCTTTCTCGAGGAATCCGAAGTACGACCATTCTAGGCTGCAGAACATGTGCCGCGCACGCAACGCCATTAGGACGTTTTTATTGACGCATTTGTGGTTGTGATCTACATTTCCACTCACACCCTATCTACTGAGTGGTGCTTAGTGTAAGGTTACCTTCTTTGCTAGCTTTTCCTTCTCCTTTTTCTGTTCCATTCTCTTTTCCATCAGCATACCTTAATTGAGATTACGTTGTCTACGCCCTATTTTGATAGGGTGTATTCCTTACGTTGCCGTCTTCTTGCTGCCTTCACTTTTGTGTGGTCGTAATAGACGTACGCAAGCACCGAAGCTACCAAAACCGCGGCCACTATCCAGAGTAGGATGATCCTTGTGTGAATAGCTGTTTATTATCTCGTTCGAATGAAGTAAGAGTGCGGCACAAGGATGGGCACGCCGAATTTTTCGGAATACGGTAGGCGCGAAATGTATGTAAGTGGGGACTGCTGCCCGCTACTATGACGTGACGAGACGCTATGAAGTAACTCACACATTCCAGCTTTTCACGCATGTCAAGTGACTGCCCTCACCTCCCACCCCCTAGATTTACTACACTCCCCTGGCTCACGAATTCCCTCAATTCTCGTGACACCATAGTAATGCACACACCCTCCCCTCACACACATTTCGCGCCTACCGTATTCAAAAATCATGACGTGCCCACCCCTTTTGTATTGCACCAATGTCATTATTGTGTAGTAAAGAGAGAAAAGAGAGTAAACGAAGTACTTGGTGTAGTCATTTTTCTGTCTTGCCCCTCGTCTTGGTCTTGGTCGCCTAAAAATGTAACGCTTCTACAATCTCGAGCTTGTATGACACACAGTAGTGTGTATGCACATATAGGGCGCTTTTTTCAGATATTTTCGTTTTTTTTTCTGATCACACACCCTGACTCAAAAATGCACCACGCCCAATAATGGTACAGCCACCTATGAACTGCTCGAACTTAAGGAAGTTTCTGAAAATGAGTTGATGAAGAAAATGTCAAATTTGATCACGGAAGGTGAGCATTAACATTAATCTCCAGGCTGTAATTGATTCAGAAAAAGAAAGTTTCTCCGTGGTTTTTTTTGTCTCAAAGAGAACCGCTGTTCATGTGTATTAATGGTCTCAGGCAGGGTGAATAACGGTCGAGGAATTCCTCGACAGGGGATCGTAT
>MU870027.1:22965-34936 GCA_036418205.1 Ostertagia ostertagi | reverse complement strand
ACGAATAAAGGCCCATCGACTCGTACTCGCTGCATGTTCAAAGTATTTTGAGGCTATGTTCGTGAATGACGGGTCTAAAAACAGCATGGGTATGTGCAACGTCGTACACATGCCCCTGCGTAACTCCTGCAGCAGTAGCCTCCACTGAATTTCTCTTGACGACTCATATTTTGCAGAAGTAGAAATAGAGATAATGGAAGCCTCGACGCTGGAAAGTCTTGTCGATTTCTGCTATTCTGGTGAAATAACGATCAGTGAAAGTAATGTGTACAGTATTCTGCCCGCTGCTTGCTTGCTTCAGTTGAGTGAGGTTCAGGTGAGGTCCCGATACACACCTAAGCAGCTTGGCCTCATTTATACGTGACAACACAGAAGACTACGAACAGTGAATATGCTGTTACTCACAGGAGTTTGCTAGGAACAGGTTTTTTGTAGAAGAAGTGCTGTGAATTTCTGAGGAACGAAATGAGTCTGTCAAATTGCTTGAAGATGCGAGCACTTGCGCATACCTGTGCCTGTCAAGGGCTTCTTCGAAGCGTTGACAAGTATATCTTGCAGAATTTCCAGGTTATCGTCTAGTTACTCTTTGCTTAGTGTTAGCGTCTGAGTATTTTTCGTTTCTAGGACATATATTACAAAGACGATTTTAACCAGCTCCCTTTCAACCAAATTGTTGAATTAATTTCAAGTGATGAGCTCTATGTGCGATCAGAAGAGCAGGTACGTGATCAGATTTCGCAACTACTGCATCGTGTCCACTTTGGCAATTTCCATGCTTATTTGTTTACAAGATCACCATAAACTATTCTTTAAGGTGTTCACAGCTGTGTTGCAGTGGGTTAGGTATGACCTGCGAGACCGGAAACAATTCTTCTCACAAGTGAGGCTTACAGTCTCTTGTCAATGGAGCGTAGTTGCTGCTGTCATTGTCTTTTACAGTTGCTGAAGCATGTACGGCTTCCACTTTGCAGCCCGGAATTTCTTGTGAATACAGTTAGTGATAATGTGCTGGTAAACGAAGACGTCGACTGCCGTGATCTTGTGGATGAAGCAAAGATTGGTGACGCCTCCTCACAGGGTACTCATAATCTCCAAATTGTAATCTGGCTGGTGTTTCAGAACTATCAGCTTCTTCAACTGTCCACTCACGAGCCTCCAACCATTCTGAGTCCGCGCACTCGACCACGGAATGTAACTATTAGCGAGATTATATACGCCGGTATGCATGCTCTCGCAGACCATTAATTCTCTCAGATTTTTTGGTCACAGTGCACTCTACCGAAAGTGATGCACAGCGCAAATATGGAGAGATAGGCAAGAAGGAATTAAAACAATCAGTTGAACGGTATTCTCGTGAAACCTGTTACTTAAAGGCAGCGATTACGATAAATTCAAGAAGGGTTGGAGTGTGACGTGGTGACGCATCCGTCAAAAAAAATGCAAAACGCCCCCACCCACCCCTTTTTCCGGCCGTTGGTTTTCACTCATGAACAGGTAACAGCTCAGAAAGTGGACGTATGAACGAGTTCACCGCAACGCGTTCATGGACCATGCCAAATTACGCTGAGATGCTCCATTTGCGCCGCTGCTGGCCACGCAGCTCGTCCAAATCCAACTAAACTAGTGGGCGGATCGCTTTTGGGGGCGGAGCGCTTTCGAAGTCCTGCTCAGCAACCAGCGCACCTTTCGTTGTGAAAGCGCCACATCTCGCTTCCTGGCAGCCAAGTAACTGATTCGTGTGGTGCACATGCTTCCCGATGCGCTCCCTCTTTATCGTAACCGCTTCGTTTAACGTTCCAGTCAGCGCTCCACGTTCCTGTGACTTTGGGCTATGCAGCAGAGAATTGGAGCGTGCTCCACGAGGAAAAGGTGTCGCGTAACCGTTTGGGAAAAGGATACTCCTCTCCTGAGAAACGGCCCCTCGAGTCCCGTTCTCAGGTGACTCGGTATTCCGGACCCTTCTCTCAACTGGGTGAGGCTTTTGAGGGGTCACCCGGAATCCACGCTGCTGTGCACCGCAACACGGCACCGCTCTCTTCTGAGTGGATGTAATCACCACCAAATACAACGACGGTATAGCGCACAAGGTCGGATCCCCCCAGTTGGCGACTACCGACCTTTAGTTCCAAACAAATGTGAATACTCACATTTCGTCCAACATTCTGACCTCCTAGCATTCGTCTGCCAGATTTGTATCCTATCTATGTTTCCAGAGCATCGCTGCGAGTATCACTGCCTCCTCACCCATGGTTAAATCTTATTAGGGCTCAGCCGTCGATTATACCCTTGGCATCGAGCGGGTGTTTGAATTCCCAATCATAATCCTCTTCAGTGGAGTGCTCGCTTTGAACGTCGCCGGGCACCTCCTCCCTCCAGCCCTTGCCCTATGAGCTCCCATTCACGAGAGAAGACGGCAGCTCTGTTCTCGCACGACTGGCGCAAGTCGCTGTAGAGAGAGAGAGACAGTCCTAGGCGTGCACGCCCTGTCCAACGTTCACGTGATAGATTGGATCAAATGGAAAATTCTTTCCATTTCGGTCCACAGAAGATCTAAAGCGAGGTAATTACATAACCACTCTGCTACTATAGCAAGTTTTCTCAACTACGTGTTAAGCTATCACATACGAGTCGAACAAGTTTAGTGGGCGGCGCGAGCTGTGTGGAAGAGCTTGCCTTCATGGAGCGTCTTGATACTTCACAGGGAGATCCTAGATGGGAGTCTATCGAAGCCATGTCAAATACGGCAAGGTTTAGCATATTCTTCCAGAATTTTCCTTCACTGCCTTCGCTTTTTCCATGCCTTCTGAAAATTTCCTGTTCTAGGTGGGAAGCCGGTGTTGCTGTTCTTGAAAACTCACTCTATGTAGTTGGCGGCTGTAATGGACAGTCCTATTTGGATACCGTTGAGAGGTATTACAACCTTCCTCGCTTTTTCAAGCAATCAGAGAGAAAGTTTCAGCACTTCGATACGAGTAGTGACTTATTGGCTTTGCTGTCATAAGAGGCATAGCGCATAAAGAAGGCCTTCTATGAAATTAACCTTTTTAATATGCGCCACGCATTACAATTCCATCAGCGTCGTAGTAGCATCGGATTGCAATTTGACCCATGTACTGGATTAGTAAGGGGCCACAAGTCGGTGTGCATCTTCTGCCCAACAAGTGTACCAACCAATTTACTCCGGAGGGTTGGTTGGCTTGGACGACATAACTCCAATGGTTCCGAGCAGTGTGCTTGGTAAACAGCACTTGAAACTCCACCAATTCTACCCTATTCTGCTCTTTTGGCGGATGCGATTTTCCCAAAGGTGTAACTGTCACAGAAAGGAGGGGTTTTGAGACCGCACATGTATGTCTGCTCGATGTGAACAGACAAGATGTGCTAACATGTATTGGAAACATTCGCGCTTCCTCTTATTTTAATGCTGTGATAGGTAAGACAGAGCATATAGTTAGCATGTGTGAGCAAAAAAATCCCTGACAACATATACTTAGAACTTATTAACCATCCCACAGTAGAAACAACGAGCTCACTGAGGACTCTCACCTGCCTTCTAGTCACATTGTCCTGTACTTAACTTCTGAGCCTTTTGCAACTTCGAAACGTAAATCGAGTAATTTGTCATTCAACGTGCTATGCTTCCCTTGAGCAATATTTTATTCGCGCTGGTTTCTGTTTAATAAAGATCCGTCATTGGATAATCTACCTCTCCATCCGACTTCAACCACTTTTGCGCAACCAGAAGATTGCTCTTTCGTAAAGCCACCCTTCCGAGCAGGTCCGGTCGCCAATTCGTTGGCTACATTTCCAAATTTTTTACGACCCGCCCTATTCCCCTTGACAGATTTGAAGTAATTTTCACACTACCCCCTCTTCTAAACACCTTTTTACCCAAAAAATTCGTCAGCGGGCGGTGTTGGGGGGGTATCTACTACAGCGAAGCCGTCCAATATTCGCTCATTTTCCCTCCCAGCATTTCCCCCACACCCACCCTATCATCCAACCGCACCATCTGCTAGGAGTGTGTAATGCAAATACGCCCCCTCTACTTACCGCACGCCAAGTAAGCCACCCCCTCCCTACAACGTCACCAGTCAAGTATACGACCCCCCTCCTACACACAACGTCACGCCAAGTAGCGACCGTCGCTCCTTGCTACTTTGTAGCAACTGTAGGACCGACCCTGCACCCCGCAGCCAGCTCCTAGGGTTTCGTGTTTAGATCAAAGAGGTGCAAATGCACCCGCCCTTGTAGTGCTGCGGCCTCAGCAGTCGGTTATTTTCAGGGACTCGGTGGCTAGTGGTTCTCTAAAACAAGTGCCTATTCGGTCTACATGAATGTATCGGTGCATAAAATATATTGTCTGTAATTGATAATCTCTCTTTGTAAGACTAAGCGGCACTGGCTGTGGAGCCATTATGGAGTTCTCTACTCCATTGAGAAGTTTCTCTCTCAGCTAATTTACTCTAAGTCAATCAAATGACAAATACTCGATAATTACTGTGTATTGCCGCTTTTGTGATAGACCAACAGTAAATAAATAAAACAAATTCTACTCTGCAATGCGCTGTACACATTTTGGTAATCGCCAAATTCCCCTCAGCTGCGTTTGAGGACATTCAAATCAGCGACTGTCCGACTTTTTGGCGGGCGAGCTGTCATGCTCGACAATATGAATACACAAGCGGTCAAAAGTGTGAAGAGTTGTTTATTGTGATTTAGTGCGGCTAATCAATGAGGAAATTACCTAACATTTTCCTAAAAAAATCAACTGGAGGATATGATGTGCAACATAACTTCCGAAATCGCGGATAATAATCATAAAGTATGATTTTTTTCAAAAATTGTGCCCAACTGTGCACTTTGCAGACTTCTGCTCCTTTTCCTTCTCATCATATTTTTTGTTTTGCCTCAGTGTTTCAATGTTTTGTTGTCATTCAGTTTTCTTACCAGTTTTTATGTTAATTTCGAATGTATTGGTGTTAAAAAATCAATTATCTTCATTAAAGACATTTGTCTAGACTCTGGACCTGTAGTCCGGTAAATCAGAATAAACAAAATTTTTTTTTTTTTTTTTTTTCCAAGTTCTCAGCGCTCGATCTCTACGAAAGCGCTGTTGGCGAGACTTTCCAGCGTTGTCACAGCCAGGGAGGGAAAAGAAGAATCTTTGTTCCACAAAAACGGCTTCTCGACATAGCGGCTAGTCTTTAGAACTTCGAAGAGTGGTCGGCTTGTCTGTTCTCCCGATATCCTCATCCCGACCCAGAAAACGATTTTCTCAAGCAGATGCTCGGTCGGACCGGTTGGTTGACGCCGAATTTGTGCATGCTGTTGACGAAAACCTGGGAGCGATCGCTGGTGAATGTTCATAAAGATGCTTCACAAAGATCATTTCAAAGAAGGCGAGTCCTCTCCCGCCCAATTACGGCCGGTCTGGACGACAGAGTCAAATTGTGCTGAGTGAACAATTCTAACCTCCATGCTTTCCAAATAGAATTGCATTGTTGTGAGTCTTGATGAAGCTGTGCTGGCCGAATTGTAAACACCGCTGTCTTAGTTGTTAGATTCCGAAAATCAGAAGGAGTCGGGAATATGCGTCAGATCATTCGGTTTTTCATTCGCAGTATTCAGCTTCAGCAATGCGGACTCGGCAAGTTATAAGGATAGCTGAAGAGCACAGTGTATAGAACTAGTTAAAGGGGTTCCTCCCACCACAGTGATCCAATGAAAGCCTCCCGTTCTGCTCAAACTCGGGCAAAAATTACTGTCCATGTACGATCAAAGTCACGACCAACCTACAACTAATTTGTATCTTAAGAAAGTTCATCATGTCGAAAAATCCCATTCCACAAAGCCGTCCAAAATAAAATTCGATTGGTGACAAAAAGTGGCAGTACGGTTGCAAGTCAAAAATCATGTACAATCAGTCTATTGCGGTGTCGATAAAAAGGCGATTCATCATCGAATTTCCGTTGCAGTATACGATTACTGATTCATTCGTCTTGGTATTCTAGACTCTAACTTTTGACTTGTGCATTTCAAAAAATATATTTCTAGTGGCTTTCAATTTTAAGAACTAACGTTGCACATAGTATCCTACGCTTGATTTCCTAACTTTATTGTGAATATGTTACAAATTTGTTGTTCACTGGCTGCGCTAAGCCAAATATCGAAAGAATGAACTTTCAACGGCTGCTGTATACATATACTGAAAGAATTCCGGATTACTATTTCGGAAGATTACTTTAGATTCGACCCTAATACTTGCGAATGGTCAAATGGTATCGCTCCGATGTCTACTTGTCGGGAATCACTTGGTGTGGCTGCGCTTGACGGCTTTCTTTATGCAGTCGGTGGCTCTGATGGTGAAAAAGCTTGGATGTTGTGGAACGTGCCGAGGTCACCGTCAATATACACTGTTGATCATTCTTATTATGCAAAATGTTATAGCTTATGACTTGCCGGCGAGATATGATCCGCGTCGCATCCACGCGTGAATGTCGACACGGGCCTTCTCTTTCTGTCCTTAATGGCTGTTTATACGTCGTCGGAGGATACGATAAGCAATCAGTGCTGAATACTGTAGAGAGGTGAACGGTGCTGTATTAATGGTATCCAGTTGTGTTCAATTCCCACGAGAACTTTGACTTTTTCCACGATTTTTTTGTAACTTTCTAAAAAAATTTCTTCTTGAAAAAGATTCACCATTTACAATATGCCTGTATTGGCGAAACAACCTTTCTCCGACCGATGAAGAAACGCGAAACACAGAGATGAAAACCCACGTTGCAGGCTTGATCCACGAGTTGGTAAGTGGGAGATGGTTTCTTCGATGGCGACGCGGCGTCAGAATTTGGGATCTGCCGTACTACATGGCGCAATGTACGCAGCGGGAGGATACGATGGCTTATCCCAACTGAGTTCAGTCGAAAAATACAATCCCTTCACCAATGAGTGGACTGCAGTATCAGACATGAACACCAGCCGACTTTTCGTGAGTGTATACACCGCGCTTGTTATACAAGGTGTCCCGAAATCACTGTCAGCAGAATTCAAAACTTATCAGACATGAGGTATCAATTATTTTCTTCTTGCTTGCGATTAATTATTTCGTGCAGGCAGGCTTTCTTGTAAACTATGTCGCCACTGAATGAAGCTCCCAATATTTCCATTATGGCCAAAGTCAGGGAAAGCTTGTTCTGTGCGATCTGTGATCGACTTCGCAAAACAGGGCACACTGCTGTTGAATTTCTTACACTCTCCATAAGAACACTGCAAAAGTCAAAAGGCACAGTGAAACAAGATACTAGTGGACAACCATACTATTAGTCAAACAAGATACTAGTGAACAACTACTACCTACTTGGAAGAAAAAGGTCAGCATCACTGAAGAAACGGTGATTAGAGTGCTTCGCCTGCACCAGCATCATGAGTAATCAGTCATCCCAGGTAGCAGGCCTCGGGCCTCAAGCCAGCCTAGAATGACATGCTAGATTGTTGCGAATGATTGTATGCGACATTAATAAAATAAATAGATTACGGGTTTACTCACAGTTTTTCAATTTTGCAAGTCAACACATCGATGACAGTGGATCTGGGACACCCTTTATATTCACCATTACCCCATTACTGAAATATAGGAAAATTGGAATACTCCTTTATTCAGGTAGCATTGGCCGTTGCTGGTGCAAGGCTGTACGCTGTTGGCGGGTATGACGGCAATACCATCCTCGACACTGTTGAAGTTTTTGAACCAGAATTGAATCAGTGGATGTATCACAGTTGCATGAACGATCGGTTAATGGCTATTCATGATTCAGCATTTATTTAACTACTTTCACACCTGATAATCATTTGACTGGGCTTCCTATTCTGATACCAATGGTCTATAATTCAGGCGATATGGAGCGGGTAGTGTGGGTGTTATCCGTATGCCACGATAGTTCCAACAACAACAATAGGAATGTGGTCGACGAAGTTTAGCATGCTTCTCATGTGCTCACTTCCTCACTGCCCTCACACACGTTTGTCTTGTAGAGGCGGAAGAATGCAGTCATATTTTTCTCGCATAAAAAACGGCGTGCATTTATTGTCTGTAACTTTTAGTTTTCAATTTTGTTCGAGATTCACTTACCGTGCGACTGTGGAGGTATTGGGCCGTCTTCCGTTTATGTCTGCAAGTTGTAACCCTTTTAGGAATTATTTTGAAGCATTCAGTGCAATGCATATATAAAGTATGGTCCCATCACTCACGCCATTCTTACAGTAACACCTCGCAGCGCACGAATTGGAAAATATCATCTCCTGCTAGAAGCGTTTCGATTTCTCTGGCAAAACCAGGAATCGTGCCAATTCAAGCGAGCCCTTGTGTTTGCAGGCGCTTCGTTGCTTACCATCAGCGCTCAGCGCAAACAGTTACCATGCTTCGGATGTTAAGACGGTATAGTGGTTGAATAACTTCTTACACCACTAACATTGAAATGGCAACACAATACTTGTCGCATTTCCGCAAGCACTGACCATCATCAGGGACTCGATAGATTAGCGGTCGAATGGGCTTCGGTGCTGACGACGGACATCGCGAACAAAATGGAACGTTTTTCTTATCGCGCATCTAGATCTCAGCTTTACCGATTCCTCCACATTCATGATAATCCTATCAGTTGTTATCAGTTTTTGTCACCCACCAAACATGCTCCAGCCCGTATACCATTTTCTGATATCAATTCTTGACGACTGCTGGTCCACGCGCTATGTACATATTTCGGGAAAAACCAACAACAGACCTACACACGCATGCACATACAAGTGATAAGTTTTTTCTTCTCTTGCAGGAAGAGGCAGCAAGTCAGAACAGCAGCCTCCAGAACGCCGCTTTCTTATATCGTATCTTGTACGATCCTTCTATCGAGTTTTGAGTCATTGCAGCGCCCACCAGTAGCACTGTGAGCAACACTATAGATGACATGCTTGGGGTTTGATATTCAGTTCCGAACAAGAACTTAGAAAGCTGTCTCGCTAATATTCCAAGTGAAAAAAAGTCTCCGGAAGATGTTCACACCCACCACTCTGAACACTAATAGCTGTACTCCATATGCTTGACCGAATGAAGGATCTTTCCTCATTTTAATTTGATATCTTATCGAAAAATACTTTATTTGTTGTTTTCAACCTGCTTAGGTAGTGAACATAACGACACTCAGTAGTGTCCAAGTTCGACTTTGTATCAATCTTGGCATATTTTCAGAATAGAATCTTGGTCGGAAGCTCAGTACCAAACTATTCTATTCTAAGAACGTAAATGCTTTAGTGAGTTACGGTAAACCACCTGCTCATTGATATTTCTCTTCATCACCAACTCCAGTGCCAGAGGGAGGAAAGAGGAAAAGAGGAATGAATTTCAAGAGGAAAACTCGAATTTAGGCAGACCTCCTTCTGATTCGAACTTTGGTGTTACACCTTCGCCGTTATTCATATATATCTATCTTATAGTTCATATATAATTATTCATATATACTATCACCGCGGGGTCTTCCTGGCGGGACGGGTGGGGGGCTGCATAGTAATCAATAATAAGGGTTCAGGGGGTTCAGCGCGCGCGCCTAGCCTCGAGGGTCCTTTGGAGTGATTTGATCTACATGATCAACCCTCCGGAGGTCCCTAAAGCAAATGACCTGAAGGCTTTACCTATTTAAGCCGCGTTACTACCAGCTCGGGGTGGCAGGTGGACCTCTCTGGCCAGCATCTCTAAAGGTTCGTTCTCATCTCCCTCCATGACATCGTTTTAGTAATTTACTCCCTGTTGAATGAATCTTGTAGGTTGAAATAGTGTTTGGACGGGTAGTTTCCTCAATGGCTTTCTTCTATTCATGTAACTAACGTCAAATGATTTGTTCTGATGACTAAGCATTCTTCTGATAACGCGAATTATTATCGATTTATTGACATCATGACTCATGAGTGCTTTGCAGAAAAAATCGTAATCAACCAGAAATCGAAAGAAACTGCTGATTCCATGCAGTGAAATCAGTGGTGCGCTGTTCAATCAACTTTAAATGCTCGCTTGAATACAAAAGTCCTGGCGACTTATTAACGTTGTCTTCGCATCACTTCCTTTTACCGCGCGACAGGCTTGTTGCGCTATGCCCTATGGCATCCTTTTGCTGCCCAGCCACTACACCAGCGAGACAATATGGCGGTGACTAGAATGAAGATCAGATGAGCTTAATCTCATCTGATGGCTGTTCCCCATCATCACTCGGATTCATTTTTGTGGCTAAGGAGAGTCGGTGATGTTTTGAAGGATCCTATAGACAGGTTGCTGCACGGCAGGAAGCTGGAGCAAGGCGGTAGATCTTGGTGGGCGTTTCGGGCTCTGCCGACGACAATCGCTCCCTTGACGAAAAGATGTTTGCCTCCCTCCGAAAATGAAGTTGGATTGAGGGCGGGATGGGTAGCGCAGTGCCCACTGTGCGGCTCATGGGCAAAGCGCAAGAAGCTGGTGCGCCGTGAGCGCACTTTGCAGATTCGTCACTACATATTACATATACGGTTCTATGCTTCTGTAAACATAGGAAGGAACACATCGATTGTGGCTGGTGCGGCAAATTTAATCTGTTGTATACTTTTGGACGAGAACCTATCGCTTCAAAATGTCATTCTGATCTTGTGTGTAATTTCTTTTTCTGCCTAGCGATTCTGTTCTCAAATGAATTCACTAGATATAAATAAATCGATGTGCTAAGTCTATGCCTACTTTTATTTTTAGCTTTCTTACACTAGTCGTTCTCCTTGACAGCAAAACGTGGTTTTGAGCTTTGCGATACATCTTGCTAATTTCAGCAGAACACATTGAGAAGGATATCCAGTCAAACTTATAACATTCCGCCTTTACATTACAAGGTCGATTTCATTGAACAATATCCCACTGTAACAATAACGTGTAATTTCATAACGAAGATTTATTCACCTATTTTTATTTGTTTGGTTAACAGATGGTGCCGTATTTTTCAAAATGATGTAGTCAAATAGCAAATTTATAACAGAATCTTGGCAACTGTACATGAAACAAAGGCATAAGTGAGGGGGGATGGAGCCATAGGTTGAGAGGAGGAAGGGTACTGCCTCGCTGCAACTCGCGGGGAACAGATCGAGGCTCCAGATACCAGCTTAGTATTTTCCCCAACCTTAAGCGGAGACCTCATGTGCACATACGCAGTGGGCTCATTGATGACCGATCAGGTAACAGTTATAAGATATAGTCCATTCTGAATTCTCTTGTCTTGCCTCTTCGAAACTCCCAAGATGCTCCCTCTTCGATTATACTTTGGTGTGTATTGCAATGAAGGACTGCTCGTGATTCAGTCTCACAGGTTCTGAATGCGCAAGTGTCCCGTAGGTGCGTATGACATACTGCACACTGAACAATTTATTGTATGCGTTTTTCTCAGGATTTATTTGAAAGCGAGTCATATCAATGTGGAGGTTTCTTAGGCGGGACCAAACCTGTGTAGAGAAATGGTCCTCCAGCTGAAGCGCATGACCTGCTGGGGCAGGGTTCGTTTCGGAGTGCTGACCTGTTTACTTTATAGGGTGAGGTATAAGTAGTATTCTTGCAGAAAACTCACGTCTTCGGTTATGGTTTAGAACACTTCTCCTCCTTCTACCAGCTGACAGGTATCGAATAAGGAGTAAGAAAGGAATGAGGCAGGAGACGGGAGTGATAATCCATCTTGATGAATGACGGGTGGGAGACGCATCTCAGAGGTTCTCTCATCATCGCAGTGAACCGGCCTTCTATAAAACTATTCATGAACTGGTCACGCTTTCCAGCCACTACATCTCCGTACTGACTTTTCTGTGAAGTAATTCACGCATCTACCTCGTTTCCGGTGCCTGGTTCTCAAGGTACAATAAAATTATTTTAGATATAATTGAACAACTTTCTTAGTTCTGAAATTTGAACAAAACT
>MU870027.1:6177-17440 GCA_036418205.1 Ostertagia ostertagi | reverse complement strand
GTACATCTTGCATAATTTTCAGGTTATGGATTTTTTTGGCTCAGCATTCAGACCTGCATAAACTCTGCATTCAACTATTCTTTTCTTAGGACATTCTTGGCACTGAAGAGTTTCACCAACTCCCAGCTAACCAAGTAATTGAACTAATTTCAAGCGACGAGCTACGTGTACGATCAGAAGAGCAGGCATGTGGTCAAATTTCGTGATTAACATCGAACATTTGTTACGTCATATTCTTCATCACTCAGTTGAGCAAACAACTATCTGTTCTTTCAGGTATTTACAGCAGTGCTGCAATGGGTTAGATTCGACTTGCGAGATCGAAAGCAATTTCTTTTCAACGTAGGAGTTATGGTTCTCGTCAAAATATGATACATTTTTTCAGTAATGATCTTACAGCTGCTGGAGCATGTACGACTTCCATTCTGTAGCCCAAAATTTCTTGTCAGCACTGTCAGTGATAACGCGCTAGTGATGGAGAATCTCGATTGCCGTGACCTCGTCGACGAAGCAAAGGTTTACGGTTCGACAGGGCGTCTTGCCGACTGATTTTTCTTCTGTTTTCTGTTTCAGAATTACCAACTTCTAAAACTCTCTTCACACAAAACACCGACCATGTTAGGACCACGTACTCGCCCGCGAAAAGTGAAGATTCACGAAGTCATATACGCAGGTATGCTTCTTTCGGTCCATACTTTTTGCTCAGATTATTCATTCACGATACGAGGTCCAAACAGCTGCAAATGATTTTGATGAGTAGACATGGAGGTAAAAGTTGGAGCAGTGGTTTAGCTCGCACCAAGACTGGCAACCCTTCCATTCGGCTGATGTTTCGGCGCTGTCGCTTTCTTTAGAGCCTGGAATTATGAAAGCCTTTCGTGGAAACTATCCGTCCGAACACTATTCGGCCTAATAAAAGATATTCATTTGGGCGTAAACTACTGAATCGACGATATGGAACAAGTAAAAACTAGCTATAAGAGAAGTGATCGATGAGATCCATCGGTCACTTCGGGTTGGTAGAAATGCAGTTCGAATACTAACACTTTGACGACAACGCGCGTTTTGGCTTTTTTGGCCGCGTGGGACCGGCGCGATTTTGCGAGCGCCGCCGCCTCAGGTGTTCAAGCGAATTTTGTATGGTAAATGCATAAAAAATGATTGATACAAAGTTAGATTAGTGTTTTCCAGTGCATAGAGCCCTCCAAGAGGTGTAGTAGTGAAATTTTGAACGAAATACTGACAGCGAAAAGAAAAATTTGACAGAATGGATATCAAAAGCAATTTTACCTCAATTGCTCCAATCAACACATGCCTTGTCGTCCAGGTTCCGTATTGACTTCACTACCCTTTAAATATTCACATTCATGAAAAGAAAATGTAAACAAAAAATCAATTAGACTGAAGATTTCGTTGGTTCAGAAAACCTCCTCTAAATTGAAGCATACGTGACCATTCTAAGATCACTATGTTTGTAGCTATTATAAGGTCTTCTCCATGGAATAAACACAAGAAACTCAAAAATGAACACGCATGCGAGGAAAAAATGAGTTTACTGGATGCAGGACCCATACCCTAATTTCCGGTAAATAAGCCCGCGCCAATATCACGTAAAAACACCTCCGCTGGTGCAGTGCACTTGCGTACATCTAGAGACAACCGTAACTTGCCCATAGGGGTAATTCGATATGCTGATTACGAAAACGACATTCATTTTTAGCGGTGGCGGCATATGGACAAAATTGACAATCGGTGAAGCTTTGGGTTTCACCGCTTAACTATAGCTGCTTCGTTAAATGCATTACTGTCCGTTGCCCATCTTGGCTGTATCTCACTGTTTGATAAGCGCAGTGAAGTGCACAGCTAAAGTGATGTATGTAAACAACCACCATGCATCGAGAATCGAGGAAATTTAGCGGTCGAATAATTTTTGGTAATCTCAAGACGGAATGCCCAGTATTCACTATCAAATTTATTAGAGCATCCCATTCATCCTCAAGAACTCTAGAAGGTGTAGCGGTTGAAAGGTGTTTGAATTTACAATTATAACGCTAATGAAATGATAATGAAATGAAATGCATTATCTGCAATCTGGTTTCGAGTAATCTCTACGTTCGTACGCATATCGTAATTATCAGTCCTCATCTGTCGTTATCACTTTTTGACCCCCACAAAACATGTTACCGTCCCAGACCCCCATATCAGGTCCCAAAATCAGCTCCTGGCGACTGCTGCGAAGCGCACTATGAATTTTGTGAAAATTGTGTTTTAGCCCTCTTATGCTGCTCATTATCAGATTGCGTTATCACATAGTTGGACCGGTTGTTGGTTTTTCGGTTGGGTTCGCGGTTTGGTGTTCAGTGGTGTCCCCAACAAAATCATGTGTTCCGCGTAACCCTATATTCATGATCTTGAAACCAACTTCTGACGACCACTGGTCGCCTGCGTAGCTATTTGACTCTTTCGCTTGATCACTCCCTGAGTTCTATGTTATGGATAGCGCCTTTTATCAGCCCTTATCAGTTGTGATCACTTTCTTTACCCCACCAAATATGTTCCCGTCCCACCCCCTATATCATATCTTGAAACCAACTCCTGACGACCACTGGTGCCCGAGCTATGAATTTCCGGTCAGACAGACAAACACTATTCAGGTCCAGTACATTTTCGGCTACAAAATCGCGCTTTAGGTCTCGATTGTTCTATTACAGTAGGTTATTCGGTCGGTTCGTCGGTGAGCAGTGTTTTTTGCACTTTTTGGCGCCTATTTCATATTATATTACATATTATCGTTTAGCTCTTTCAGATCCTGTCATTAAAGGTCTTTCTTGCCCCGGATATAGAAGTTTTTGACTGGTAACTTTTTTCTGCTGAGTCAATTGATCAATTTCAAAATTTGATATGTTTTGGTTAGACAGATTCGTTTATCTCCACTTTGAAACGGTGCATTATATTGGTTTGTCGGTATTGGAGGTGAGGGACGTTAAGGGAATTGGAAAAAAATCATTCTCAACGTTAAAGATAATTCCTCATTTGGCTTGTATGAGCAAATTCCAAGTAGGTTTCAAATTACTCTAGCGAGCTTACAATTCAACAAAACAATCTTACGCATGATGAATAACACTGGGCAGGTCCAATACTTTGTTAATGATCTTCTGGGTACGCTGAAATACTAACAAGGCCTAAGTAAGGAATCAGTCATTGAATGCACTGTCTACTAGGGCAGCTTCCTCCACTTCTCTTGAAATTTGACGAGTTTCTCGCCCATATTCCCGGCTCTTATTTCCAGCAAAGGTATCCCTACTCTTTCCCATAATGTTTCGATGGCGCTCGGGACATTGGTGTGAATTGTTCCCTTCGTTGAAAGCGCGCCATGCTGTCGAAACCAATCCTTCACAGTGAAGGTGCGATGCTTTTGGTCGCTCTATAGCTAGAAGGCGAACTCAGTCACGTACAGTTTCATACGAGCCGATACGAAACTCCTTCTAGAAATGGATACTATCCTGAATACAGATACCTGGCATGGCACTGCACTTGGTCTCTCACCCTGTGCAGTTGTAACCAACTTTCTTTCTACGGACTACACCACGACGAATTTGCCTACCGCTATGTTATATACCATCTACGACAGTTAATTCCTTGAATCGAAATGTTCTTTCCCTTTCAAGGACCTTCCGCCAACCCCATCCTATTTCATGACTGCTGCTTCCGCCTTGCGAAATCAATTCTTTTGAGTTTACCCTCGTTGTGTGGCCCGGCTTAGGAGTCGTTGTAGCGGCGCTATTGGAATCGCCCAAACTTTTAAGGAATGTGCGTAGGCCCATTTTCGCCCGAAACAAGTCATCATTAGCGCGGGCGGACTAACGGGTCGCAAGTACTTCACGTTCGAATCTAGTCGTTAAGAGGCACAGCTGGCTTATAGCCAGTTGACAAGTCGACAGGAGCCGGTCTTATCCCGTGTATGACAGGTTCGCCTTCGCTGTTACTTTTCGGCTCATCTTCTTAGATTAGTGCGAACCCAAAAGCATCGTACCTTCACTGGGAAGGAGTGGCTTCGCCAGCATGGCGCGCTTTCAACGAAAAGAACAATTCACAACCCATGTCCTGAGCACTGCCGGAACATCATGGGAAAGAGTAGGAATACCTTTGGTGGAAATAAGAGCCGGGAATATGGGCGAGAATCTAATCAATGGGCGAGAATCTCGTCAAATTTCAAGAGAAGTGGAGGAAGCTGCCCTAGTAGACAGTGCATTCAATGACGTGGGATTTGGTCACTGTTACTTATTTAAGGGGTTTTGCCCTTTGGTTTAGATTCTTTCGCGATTTGAGAGAGGATTATTAACGAGTCATTCGATCTGCTCATGTTGTTCGATTTTGCGTATGTCGTGTTGCAATTGCGACTTCTTTTTAATGAATTTATGACTTTCTGCGCGGCATGATTTGATACTTATTTACTGGTAGTTTCCGCTCCAGACTCGATTTAGGGTTCCCAGGTTGGAAACACTAACGACTTTTACAGTTCGGGGTTCGGAGAATTTTTCTTTCGTCGGCCATCACCAATACAAATGTGCAAGTAATATGTTGAAGTGTCGGACCTTATCGTTCTCCTCAAAACTATCTCAAAACTAATTATTTGAACCTGAAATCTGATTACACACAGCAGAAAAAAAGTATACAGTCAAAAGAACCAATTACCGTAAGAAAGACTCTTGACGGCGCGGTTTTTTATTATGTTTTGCTTTATTTGTATATAGAATATAGTATCAATAAAGGGTATATATCGGGTGCACTATACCTGTATATATATATATAGTCGGGTTAGTATACCAGCCTGATATTTCAATATATAATATTAACATTACTCCCCTGCCCCGTTACCTCAAAAGTGTGGTGCTGGTGTAGGCATTACTCACGCGTGAGAAGGAATCACGATTGTTCGGCCCGGAGCAAGCGACGCTGTCTGGCCGCATGAGACTCTAAAAACGGCCCCCTCTTGACAGTCCACTTCGGCGGCAGTGGAGCTTAACCGCCAGAGTGGTATGCGTCCCTAGGCGGTGAAGGGTATGTCCAGGCTCACCAGGCGAGATCTATTTGACCCTGAAGTTGAAGAAGAAGTACCCTCAGTCCCGTGCGGCCACCGTCCTTTATGGCAGAGAGGACAACGGCAGAGGGAGGAGAAATCTCACGGAAAGCGATCTGCCAAATGGTTTCCTAAATATTGCCACAATAAATACTCGAGGACTTGCTAATGATGCTAAAGTTGACCAGTTGATATCAGAGCTGGACAGATGTGCGGTGGACGTGACGTGCATACAGGAAACGCTAAGGCTTCAGACAGGAACGTGGAAGTGGCACACAGGTCACGAGGTAGTCTTGGGAGCAGGATCGAGCAACGGAAAGATTGGTGGTGTTGGCTTTATTATAGCCCCACATCTGAGATCGAGGATATCCTATTACGAAATATATTCTGAAAGAATCGCGGTGCTCCTACTTGAATTAGGCGTAAGATCGACGATGAAGATAATATAATATCAGCCTATGCGACCCTCTACTGGATGGGCCTAGACATGAATGATCGGTAGAAGAAGTTCTACGACTCATCTTGAAAGAAGGCGATAAACAATTCTCCAAAGTGACTTACAAATCGTATGTCGCCCTTTGAGTTAGACGTTTTTAGATGCCCACGGACTTATGCGGCCGGAGTTTCTGAAGAAAAAATTTTATAGGACCCTTTGGAATAAGCAGGAAGGAAGGAACAACCGTGGAGAAGCTCTGGCTCAATTCAGTGAGCGATGTCGTTTAGCAGTAGCAAATTCATACTTTCAAAAACGACAAGGGCGTAGATGGACATACCACACACCGAACAGACAAATGTTTTACGAAATAGACTTCGTCCTAACCAACTGCCTGAGACTTTTTCATAATGTGACGGTCATCGGAGAGTCGCACTTTAACATAGGCTCAGATCATCGACCAGTTAGAGCAACAGTTGCAGTAAAGCTCAAAGACGAGCGAAGACGGCTGGCTGCATACCACTCGCGGCGATATCGATACATACTCTCAGAAGAAAAATTGAAATCGCTCGCTCCCACTGCTGACTTTTCTGCTGAACATGGAAATGGACCCACAAGATATGAAAAACTGGTCTCTACGATTCGAACTGTTATCAAAAATGCTTCCGAACGTGCTCAAAGGAAACCAAGAGAACGACTGAGTGCTGTCACCTTGCAAATGTTGGCCACTCGGAAGGAACTGGGAAAGAATATGGATCCGGTAGCCCGAACTGTACTAAATAAGGCGTTATAGGGTCAGAAACGACTACAAAGAGTACGCAACACGAAGAGCGAGAGAAGCAGCTGAAAAATCGGCAAGCATCAAGAAAACACTAATCGCCACTCGCCTGAAGACAATCACTCCCGACTATCTGACAAAAGAGGATGGTTCAGTGGTGCGAAATCGTAAGGACATGGAAGAAGAGATACAGAACTTTTTCCAAAATTTGTTCTCCAGCAAAGTACAAGTGCAGCCATACACGTTGTTATTCGGAGATGAAAATGATGTATTCGAGAGAGAAGAATTGCGAGTGTTAGAATCGGAAGTGGCACAAGCTATCCGGCAAACTAAAGGAGGGAAAACACCCGGGCCAGACCAAATTCGAGCAGAACACTTGAAGTGCCTACAAGAATATATCACGCGTCCTCTAGCTGAGATATTTACGGAAATACTGGCATCAGGAAGTGTCCCAAAAGATTGGCTTGGTTCCAACACTATTTTGATACATAAGAAGGGTCCACGTGATGTTTTGGCTAATTATCGCCCAATATCGCTTCTATCGATAGTGTTGAAGGTCTTTTCACGCGTCATCCTTAACCGCATCCGTCAAATTCTCAACACAAATACATGTCGAGAGCAAGCTGGTTTTCGTGAAGGATTTTCAACTATCGATCAAATCCATGTCGTCTCCCAACTTACAGAAAGATGTCGGGAATACCGCATTCCTTTATGCTATCTATTCATCGACTTCAAAAAAGCGTTTGATACGGTGGAACATCAAGCAGTACTGAACGCTCTTACGGCTTTCGGAATTCCTCGAAGATACATTGAAATAATACGACAATGCAACACAAGCTGCTACACTGACATCAACTTACTCAAAAATCCGATCCGTGTCAAGATTCAACGAGGAGTACGACAGGGAGAAGTCATCTCTCCAAAACTGTTCTCTGCTGCTCTAGAGCTTGTGATACGAAGTATACGACTGCCTTGCGGCATCGATATAGATGGTGAAAGGCTCCAATACCTGATGTTTGCGGATGATATCGTTCTTATTGGAAATGATCCGAGCGAACTTGAAACTTCATTGGAGATTCTTAGCAATGCGTCACGCTCCATTGGTCTTGAAATTCACCCAGGTAAAACCAAATGGATGAAGAATAATTTTACAAGAGACTACTGCATACACATGAATGATTCAGTCATTGAAGAAGTCCCGTCATACGTATATCTAGGCCAGGCAATCACAATGGACAACGATCTCACAATCGAAATAGGACGTCGCCGTAAGGCAGGATGGGCAACATTCAATAAGTATCGTTGCGTTCTCACTGATAAAAGGCTTGACGCTCAGATCAAAGCCCGAGTGTTCAACACCCATGTCCTACCAGCTTTGGTATACGGAAGCGAAACCTGGAGTACGATAAAAGATGAAGAAAGAAAATTGGCATCAACGCAAAGAGCCATGGAAAGAACGATGTGCGCTGTGACATTGAAGCATAAAATTCCAGCACGTGAGATTCGAAGGCGTACCGGCGTAAAAGATGTCATCGAGACCATTTACGATTCGAAGAAGCGATGGGCAGGACATGTTGCCCGTCTTAACGACAACCGTTGGACATCACGAGTGACCGATTGGTATCCCCGCGGAGTTAAAAGGCCGCAAGGAAGACCCCCAGCCAGGTGGAGTGATCCGTTTAGGAAATTATTTGGACAGAGATGGCAACAAATGGCAAGAAATCGAGACGAATGGCATAGATGCGTCCTGCAAGGATGGGCGAGACAATCCTTGAAGAGCGGACATCAAGGTAATTCAAGTATATATAATATTGATATACGATTATACAGTGCGTTTCATTGGTATACGTCCACCCCTGATTTTACCAAAAACGTTTCTTGAAGACTTTGCCCAATTTAGCAGCATACATTATCGGATTCACTGTGTTAGAAAACTACGAAAAGCACGTTCTCAAAGAAGTAAGATTACGGGGAAATTTTTTAGAAGTACTTCTTCGATTTTCGACCGTTTCATAATATACGTCCACTCTTAGTATACTTCTCGAAATAAATTTTCCTGATCCAACCGAAGTGCGTGTTTGTACCAGATGTAGAACCGACTAGTCTTCTCGCGATGCCCGTGGTCTCCGTCTTTCTGTAGAGGAAAAGACTCGATTTCGGGCTCTCCATGATGGCGGACTCAGGCATCGGCAAACCACCAGACAAATCGACAGGATTCACTGCTTGCTTTGCTTTCATCTCAGAGATTCTGAAGACTACCTTCGACGGCGAAACTCCTAGACGCCAACGCAAGCTATCCGTCAGAGATTAACGAGAAATTTGGAGGAAAGTTTCCAGCAACACATGCAGCATCAACCAAATCCGTGCAGATTTGTAGGTGTTTGTCTCGAAATCCACCGTAGTGAGGGCTATCAAATGGAGCGGTGACATTGTGAGAGAATTTATGAGCAAGACCCACATCTAACCGGAGCACTCGAGTTGGCTCGTCTTGGTTTTACTCGAAAGGACGCGGCAACGGATTGGAACCAGGTGCAGCTGTAAAACTGGGCGCAGTTTCTGCACTGTAGAGTCTTTCAAATTCTTTGAATAGTCTTCTCCGACGAAAAGAATCATAACCCGGGCGCACACGGTAATGTCAGATGTAACTGGGGTGATCTGAAGAAAGACCCAGTGCAGATCAGCAAGCGCAGGTTTGGTATCGGTTCGCTGATAGTTTGAGGGGTTTCTGTGGGACAGGAAGCTGGAGCTCGCATTTGTTTTTTACCGAATGGACTGACAAGAGCTTTGGGATCAAACTTATCGCTGTTCCTGAAACTGCAGGCGGCGATAAAAGCTAGTTTTCTAGCAGGACAGTGCAAGTGTCCATGCTTACAGGTCAACGTCTGCGTGGTTCTAACGACAGAAAGTGGTCGTTATGGAGCGGCCTGCACGCAGTGCTGATCTGAACTCCACAGAAAACTTTGGGGTGTAATTGTGCAACAGGTTCACGACAACAAAAGGCGTTTTCCAACTTCTACACAATGAAAAGGCGATCCGGGTGCTGCAGCATCGGCCCTTCAATCCTCGGCAGTTCAACAGTGAGTATGTCACATTGACTCATAGAGCTGCCATTCGAACAGAGAGCACCAATTGACAACTTATTTTCATTGAGCACTTTCTGACTTTGCATAAATAAACAAGAAATTATACGAAGTTATACCCGCCCACTTTGGTGCATGGTTAGCCCAACAATGGCATTCAACCCTACTCCATACCTCAATACTTATGCACATTTTCCCCGGTCGCCGGAACTTCTAGGAACCGAGTTATGAGAGCGGTGGCAAACTCCGCCCACATCCGGGTGTGCCACGCCCAGCGTTCACATTCAACCTCTACTCCTACTTTCACCTCAGGCATATTTTTTTCAGGTCTCTAAGTCATCTCGGAGCCGAATTATGAGGTCTTGTAAATGGCGTTATGAGTCACGAATTTCTGAGGCAGACCCCGCCCACTTTGGTGCATGGTTAGCCCAACAATGGCATTCAACCCTACTCCATACCTCAATACTTATGCACATTTTCCCCGGTCGCCGGAACTTCTAGGAACCGAGTTATGAGAGCGGTGGCAAACTCCGCCCACATCCGGGTGTGCCACGCCCAGCGTTCACATTCAACCTCTACTCCTACTTTCACCTCTGGCGTATTTTTTTTCAGGTCTCTAAGTCATCTCGGAGCCGAATTATGAGGTCTTGTAGGGGACGAAATCGAGCTACGTATCTTTGTGGCAAACCCCGCCCACTTTGGTGCATGCTCCGCCCGCCAACAACGGTTGACCCCTTTCCCTCTGCCAACCCTCATACGCTTTTTTCCCGGACTCCGGGACTCCTAGGAACCGAGTTATAAGCCTAATTGCAAACTCCGCCCACTTTGATGTAAGCCACGCCCTTCCCTGACATTTAGCTTCCCCTCCCCTCCTGACCTCTATCCGTTGTTTTCCGGTCTCTAAGTCATCTCGGAGCCGATTTATGAGCTCTTGTAGAAAATGCTGTCCGCTTCACGACACGCTCCGCCCATTGTGGGCGGGCCTCCGTTCACATCATGCGTGGTGGAAATACCTTAGGCATTGCTCCCCTGCACTAATTTCGTTCCTGGTCTGTAGGCTTCCTCTTAACCGAGTTATGAATTTTCACACTGAGCACCCATTTTCTAGAGAACGCCCCGCCCACCGAGGGTGGGTCTCCTCAGTTCGATCTGGCTTACCAACCCACACCTATGCCCACTTTTGTCCCGGTCTCGAGGCTGTTTTGTGACTGAATTTGAAATCAACCGATGCACGCCACGCCCACTGTGGGCGGGGCTCCGCTTGGCTGATGTGTGTTTTTTACTTCTAGGGATATGGTATACCCATCCCAAACTTGACCTGGACCCTGTAGGTTGTTGTTCGCTTGATACCGAATTTCGTGACAGACGGACAGACAGACATAGCGCATTATATATAGTAGGGATTATGCTATATATACAGGGGGGCCAAAAAAAAAAGACATTTTGCCTATGTCGGACTTCGGCTCTTTTTTCTTCGCAGAGATTGCTGTCGTTGACGGGAGTTCCTCAGCAGAGTATTCCCTAAGTGTTCCTCTATTAGTGTACGCAGGCTCTCCTTCACTGCCCTCACCGTCTTCAGAATATGACGTCATCTGTCACCGTCGTCAGGCTCAAGGAGGTCTACCGTAAGAGCTTCAGCCTGAAGCTCTTACGCAATTTCGTGAATCGATTTAATGTTGGATAGTTTTCTAGAGGCATTAGCTACCACTGTGCAAATCCCCTCGGAACTAGCTTTCCAGTAAGGGTCGTTATGGTACACGATCCTTCGAAGACCCCATTGAGATCGACCAGTGCACCATGTTTCCAGGGCTAATTCTTCTGATGCCGTCCACGTACGTGGCCACTATGAAGATTTTCTTATAGAATGAATGACTTACTTGGATTACTTGGCG
>MU870026.1:17612-36818 GCA_036418205.1 Ostertagia ostertagi | reverse complement strand
GAAAGCACTCTTGCACAGTTGAGGGCGATGGTAGTGCTCTGTTTTCAAGACGAAATCAGAAACGCGCGCCTGCCATATATGTGGATACACATCTCCACCTAAAATCTAGCCGTATACGCCTGCATCCACTTCCTCTCAAATCCTGTGAAGTTGTCCGACTACCAAGTAATGGGCAACATAATGGGTCTGCGCACACCTGCAATGAAGCAAGCCGTAGAGCTTCGACGTCATGAGGAGCGACAAGAGTCAAATATGTTTGGCGACGAGGACGCTAAGCATGAGTAGCGTCCTCACGGAAAACCTTTTAATCCAAGTTATCTACTTCCATCCATGAAACAAGACAGAGGCTTCGCCTTCTAGCAATACAGTAATCCAAAGTATCGCAACTCAGCTGTACAAGGCTCTCGACAGCATGGCGCGCCTTTAGCGAAGGGCCACTGTCAGTGGCTTATCCCGAGCATCATCGAGGCACTACGAAACCTGCAAAATCTAAAAGAAAATTTGGGGGATATTGTCTCAAAGCAGGCGACTTCAGTGCACTGGTTCCAAATTCAGGCCCTGTTGAAAGCATTACGGAAAGTTATTACCAATGTAATGAATCCGCTTAACGTTTTTCATCTGCAGTAGATTGTTACGTTGGATTACAAACTTTTTACAATAATTCAATTCACTTAGAATTTGGTCATATTTGTGAATTGCCAATAAAATAGTTCTCCCATTCTTATCCCTTTCATCCATACAATGTGAATATGCTGGCTGGAGAAAGAGTCTACATAACATGGAAATTTGAGCTCATTTGGTTCGGCACAAAAATGTTGCATCCGAAGGAGTATATGGCCAAAGACTTTTGAGCGCCTACTGTATGATCCCTGGGTCGTGACGACTTAAGTCATGGCGGTTGGGTCCGCGCGCAGCCGCGGGTAGCCGCGATGTCGGTGGCATTAATAGAAGCTGACAAGCTGATTAGATAATGAATTGAAATTAAACCCATTGTTGTCGCCTGTGCATTCGTGGCGACCGGCCGCTCTTCCATTGACTTCTTACCTGCCGGCCATTCATCCCTTTTCTTTCTATAGTACACTGCCAGTCGTTACTTCCTCAGACAGAGTCCTTCATTCTTTTCGTTCAGAGCTTTCGTGAAGAAGTCTGACCATCGGGCCGGCGGTCGTCCAGGTGTTCGTTTGACGTCCCGAGGGATCCAGTCGGTAATCGCATGACGTGTCCGGCCCACCTTATCTTCGATTCCTTGGCGAAAACGGCAGCGTCCCTGATCTTCGATCGTTGGCGTAGTTCGGAACTCCGGATTCCCTCTGCACTTGCGTGGGTAGCATCGTCCTCTCGACAGCGCGTTGGATAACGCTGACCGCATGCTCGTCCTGCCTGCGCAGTGTCCAAGTCTCTCTGCACTTATACTTATACGGCTCGTCCTCAGTTCATCTGCGAGCACCAGCAACAAACCATTCGTTTCGTTCTTTCGCAATCGCCATCCATGGTTGTTGTAGAAGTCGGCGGAGACGGCGATCTGAAGCATCGTTTCAGCTGCATTCGCAGCTGCTTTATGTGATTGACGAGTGCATCTCCCCATCTCGCAGCAGGTCTCCCTTTGGACCGCGAAATCCTACGGGAGCCCACTCTACCGTTCTTCTTGTCCATCTGTCATCTGCTCTCCTCATGATATGACCGGCCCATCGTAGCTTGGCGTTTGTCATGTACTCCACAGGGTCTCGGAGACGGGACATTCTGCGTAGGTCTGCGCTGCGGAGTCCGGCTCGATATTGAGTAAATCGATTAAACCTCAAAAGACATCGCTCGAGCGCTCTGTGAGCTACAGTCAAAGTCCTTGACGTGGATGCACTGCTCACCCATGTCTCAGCCGCGTAACAAAGCGCAGGAAGAACTGTAGAGTCAAACAAATGCGCACGAAGTTCTGGATCAGCCAGATGGTTGGTAACTTCTTTCAGAGGACCGAAGGCCGCCCACGCTGCTCTCTGTCGTCTTCCTAGCTCTTCCTTCATATCGTTGTCCATGTTCATGGAACGCCCGAGATAAACGTAAGATGTGGCTTCCTTGATAGGTGTGCCATCAATCTTGATTCCGCCTTCCATCGGACCAAGCGTTCTTCATGAACTGTGTCTTTTTGGTTGATCCGCAACCCCACCTTCTTTCCTGCTTCATTCAATTCAGCGAGCATCGTCTCAGCTTCCGTAGTGCTACTTGAGAAGAGAACGATGTCGTCGGCGAAGCGCAGATTGAGAGGTACCGTCCGTCCACACGAATGCCCTTCTCATCCCAATCGAGCGACTTCATTATCCACTGCAGCGCAGCGTAAACAACTTTGGCGAGATAGTGTCGCCTTGTCTCACGCCCTTCCCCAAAGGGATGGTGAGAGGTCGTTGGAAGAGTTGCAGTGACGATGGCAGTCGGCCAGTGTTCTTATGTAGGATGGTTCCACTCCTTGGTCGACTAATGCTGACAGGATCGCGTTCGTTTCTACACTGTCAAAAGCCTTCTCGTAGTCGACGAAGGTAAGAACAAGAGGCATTTGGAATTCTCGACACACTTCTATGACCATGGCGACTGACTGGATGTGGTCTAAGCAGCTGAATCCCTGACGAAATCCGGCTTGCTCGGTAGGTTGCGCTTCATCCAGTGATCGAGAGATGCGCGTAAGGATGATCTTGGTGAATAGCTTGTACAGAACGCTCAGCAAGCTAATTGGGCGGTAATTGCGAAGATCATCACGGTCTCCTTTCTTATATGGAGGATAATCATGCGTGCCACTGGTCTGGGATCCTCTCCTTCTGAAGAATTGTCAAGTGGTTAGCGAGAAGAGCATGAATGACCGCCTGCACGAAGCAAGTCGGTAGAGATTTTGTCGGGACCAGGAGTCGTGTCCCCTTACATGCTTGCAATTGCAACTCGTACTTTCTGAAGGGAGAATTCGCGGTGTTGTTTCTCTCCAGTAGGAAGTTTGGGGTATAGATCGTGGATTTGGGGTATAGATCGTGTCGTGGATCGTTATAGGCTGCTGTAAAACCTCTCCGTTATTTCTTCCATCTCGGTCCGGGATGTTTCCAGAGTTCCGTCTTCCCTTTTCAGACACGCGAGGGGTAGTATGGTCTTGGAAATCCCGTCTGCATTTCCTCAGACTTGTTCTGTTCAACGCTGCCTCTAGTTGCCTCTGCTGCCTGTATTGCTGAAGATCCTTACGCATCGCTTGTCTGCAGCTGATATTAGCCTGCAGTCTTTCGAGGTGTGTGGCGTTTGGATCAAGCCTCAGATTTCTTCTTGTTTCAGATCTTTTGTCGCATCGGAGATGCGACGAGAGTTATCAAATCGAGGAAGCTTAGCCCGTTCAGCACAAGCGATGAGTCCGCAAAGCAGAGCGTCGTAGTCTTCGGTCGGATCCTCCATGACTTGCCAGTCATAGCTGGACAATGCGTCGTTCAGAACTTCGCCGTCATAATACAACCTGCTTCGCTCCTTTCGCGTGATGTTGAGAGATTTTTTCCAGCTTTTGACTGAACCTGATCTTGGCGCGAAGGAGGCGATGATCCGAACCACTGCAAAAGGAGGGTACCACAGCAACGTCCAGTAAGCAATACTTTCTGTTCACAAGTATGTGGTCCAACTCGGCATGGGTTGTTCCATTCGGGGACTCCCATGTCCAACGGCGATGTTCCTTCTTTTGGAAAAACGAGTTACCATGAAAGAGTCGAGCCGCAGACAGAAGTCCTGCCAGACGGTTTCCGTTCTCGTTCCACTCTCGCATCCCAAACTTTCCAATCCTGAACTCGTCTTTTGGGGTTACACCGAGCCTTGCATTAAAGTCTCCAACAACGAACTTGTAGAAGGACTTTTCCTTGCGGATGATCTCCTCCAACTGATCGTAAAACGCATCAAGTTCGGCTTCATCAGCTGCACAGTGTGGTGAGTAGCAGTTGATGATGTTGATGGTCTTCATATGCGAATGCCGAAGGCGCAGGATGGCAAGGCGAGGAGATATGATCTCATGGGAGTCGACAAGGTGAACGATAGATGGATGTACGACAAAACAACGCCGCCGACGTTTCGCGATGGAAACCTTCTCACCTCGGATAACAAGGGTTCCTATCATTCATTCGTCGCACGTCAGTCTTCCTTGCTCTTGGTTTCTTGCAGGGCAATCACATGGTACTTGATGTGGTTGATCGCCTCGAGTAGCTCTTGGAGAGCGGCATTGGAAGAAACTGTTCTCGCGTTGTAAGTGTGGAGTAAGAAGCAGTCTCCATGTCGTGTAGGGGGAGTGCTCTCATAGTCCATAGTCCAAGGCGTCCTGCGCAACCCGAGATTTCTTCGCCACTCACCGGTCGCCAAACCTGCCGTCTACTCTTAGCCGTGTAGACATGCAGACATGCCCTTGGTATGAGGTATTGGAGGTATTTCAAAAAAGTATGTATATGAACTAGTAAATGAAATATATTGAACTTGAAAATTAAGAAATTAAACGGTAAAGGTTTTTGGAGAACACGCCCGCACGCCACCCGTTTCACCCTCCCACCGCGCTGAGGTGGTAAGCCATAGGGAGGGTGTAAGATAATAACTTATTAATAATTGAACTGAATCAGATAAATTGTTGGAGTATGATGCCAAAGGTCTTCCAGTCGTGCACAACGAAGTGGTTCATAAATCATGCGGACCGCTTCAATCTAGAGCCAAAAAGAACTTACGGAACGAGGGCTTGCTGGAACAAGACAAGAGGGAGTGTACTGGTCGGGGAGAAGTTGCTTGGAATTCAGTGGTGTTCCTGATTTCAACAGGTCTCAAGGACAACACTGAAGTGACTTTAGGCGAGGAAGAACACTGGGAAAATGGAAGAAGGAAGTTCTGTTACGAGTAAGTCGAAGAGTTTGGTTCTCACAACATTGCTTTACGTGCATGGGGCAATGGAACCATAACCACTGCTGCACGAAAGAGAGGAGGTGGATCACGAATCAACCGCAGCAGCAGGTGATTGCTAGGTTTTGCTACAGGCAAAAATGGACCCACGTCAGTCACATGCTGCAGTTGCAAAAACATTTATCAGGATTGTAAGGCATGTAATCCCAGCCTGAACAGTGGCACAGTGACCGCATAGGGATGATCTCTCTGTCGACCAACAGTACCTGGTATTCCTTCGAAACCTGCGCATCGGAGGGAACATTTGCTAGGTGGAGAGACATTGGGAATGGACCAGGAGGATCGCGTGCTCTTCTCAGTTCAGAGCAAATTGAGTGTGGGTAGTGGTTCTGGACTTACCCGCATATGGCGAGAATAGGAACATGTAATGCACCCAGGACCATCGTTCAACATGATTGTTTTGATAGTCCATTCGATATGGTGGGGAGGCATAAAGTTGCAGGGCGTACCAACCTCCCAACTCGTGATCGCGGAACACTTTCTGATCAACGCTGATGTGACGCTTACTCCTCTTTTATGAAAGTCCTTCAGTAATGCTTTTGATTCTAATTCCAATAGTAGGGAGTATAATGTGCAATTGAGCAGCCTAGGGAGAAAAATCTTGCGACGGTTTGGTTCTCGGCGATTGGTTGAGCGTCCGCTTCCCCCACTCGATTCTCATGGAGCACGTGTGGCATACATTCAGGAAAGCTATTGTAGCGCACCCCCGTGTTCCAGTAGCCGTCCACTAATCGGGATGTTAGTGGAACGGAACGAACTCATGACCAATCTTGTGGCCAGCATGGAGCACGTAGCAGAACATGTAGTCCGTAGTGTTCATACACCCCATCAAAAACCAACTTCTCTTCGTCAATTACTGGACAGCTATGCGAGGAGGTTCACTAAGAGTTAGGGTAGCTTCGCGCATCAACCGCTTCAGTAGCTGTCTTTGAAGAAGAGTCTCTTTTCTAATCGTCCCATTGCGTGTTTCTGTCATTAGCCCTCTGCATTTACTGTTACATTTCCTTATACATACATTACCTTATACACCATACTGTTACATTTCCTTCATCCCAAATTTTATGTCCCAAATTTTATCGACCTAGGTTAGCTATCAAAGAGATTCATGCGAAAAATACTCTTTTACCTCTTAAGTTTTGCACATCAGTGTAGTTTCGGAATTGTTGGATAGAACGCACGACTATGTATAAGCAATTTCGCAGGTTTGAAACACAAATCTAATCGCAGTGTCCCAGAGAAACTGATAGTCAGCAATGAGACATGTTGGAGACGTACCGTACTTGAAACCATGAATTCAGCGTACCTCTCAACGCACGCTGCTCGACGAAAACGCAACTTTTGGCTTTTTTAACCGCATAGGACCGGCGCAATTTTGTGAGTGCGGCCGCCTCAGGTCATTCAAGCAGATTTTGAGTGGTAAATACATGAACCGTGATAGATACAAAAATACAGGGTGCGCCAAAATTACTTGCTCAAAGTTACAGCGGTTGTTCCGTTGATACTTGTAAACGATAAGCGAGCAATTGGTGGTCATCCTTTTGAATACCACGTCCTCTATCAGTGCTTGAATCCCACTTCTCAGCGCCACGATTTTTAGAATGGTTGGACTATATTTCCCCCACGCCATGACCACTCAGTTGAACGTGCTTGGTCCCTGTGCAAAAACAATAGCCAAAATGCTGCTAGTACTTGGCATAAGTGTAGAGTTTGTCGTCAAATGCAAAAGAACTCGGAAACTATAAAATATTCCGTCGAGGTCGCTAACAAATACCAAAAAGCTAGGAAAAAAGTACCCCTGTCAAGCTGTCACATTGCTGAGGAAAGGTATCACTTTGTACATAGCTGCCAGAATGCCTCACTCCACGCTTCATCCATAAAGATAATCCGGTGCGAGAACTTTCAGACATCTTTTCGAATGATTTCAATGGCGCGCCAACAAGAGATGGTCAATCAGCAGATAATCAATTGGTTCCTGATATCCAGAAGTTTGAAGAAAACTCGATCGGCCTGTTACACTGAATGACGAGGTCCTTCTAAAGTTGCTAGGAAATAGTCTCCTGAGCGATGCATAGGAACTGACACAGCTTCTACAAAGCTAAAAACACACACGGTAGTAACAAGAAGTGAGCCGCCTACATAAACACCCGGAAGCGCCACTGGCTCAGACGCGTGGAACCAAGGATTCCAACGCCGATTCCCTCACGCTCCTAACGACCAACTGCACGGTCATTGCCGAACGATAATGTGGGCAAATGATGGGTTCGTCGACACTACGCTGGAAAAAAATCCAAAATTTACGTTATCTCGTCAACTAATTTCGAAGAGGGTCCACCGAAAGTCTCCAAACCTCTTATGGAATGCTCTCTCTTATTGCTGCTTTCAGCAACCCGGCACCACCAGACTGCAATCTGCCTCTGTTGCTGTCGAAACTAAGAGAGAGAGGGAGAGAGAGATTGATGATCCAGGCCTACTCGAGAAGGACCTCTTCGAACTTTTGCCTCGAAAGCTCAGGATTTCCCGATAAACGGCATCCACAAGTTACCTGCTAAAGGCAATATATTGACGATTACGGTGGGGCATATATATTTGTAAATTGCTGACTGTGCTAAGAAGAAAAGCGAATTTGAAAAAAAACCGACAAATGGCCAAAAACTTTTTCGACAACCTAGTACTTTGATGTGTAGGTCATTTTCGTATAACTTTGTTATTGTTCCTTTGGTACGCTCCGTCTCATGATTGATCACCGGTTTTCCTTCCGGCAGAGGTTCTGGTAGACGTGCTGATGTCAATGTCCAAGAGATTCGCGATTATTTTCGGATGGAACTCTAGATGAGTCGGAACTGGCGGGTTCTCTGTCCATAAGCAGCATCATTTCTGGGGAGTGGCATGTGGCGAGACCCAGGCATGGCTATTGCCGCAAGCCAACTCATTCCTAAAGTAAAGGGAAGAAGGAAAGCAGCATGTGAGCATTGACTCTATGTCGCCAATTATTCAGCATTTCTGGGCCAAACCTCGCTAGCAGTAGGCACTGATTACCTGGGTCAGGCAAACACACAGGCATTCATGATTGTAAAGAATTCGTGGAGCGTATTTCCCAACTTCGAAGGTGGTAGGTTTCTCGTAGGTTGGTCGATTGGAAATGGAAAAAAATGGGAAAATTTGTAACAGGCAACAGTTTCATCACAAAACATTGATAAAGTCTCATACATCAACGCAAAACATATTTCCCAACATCGAAGAAAGTCCACCAAAAGTTTCCAATAATTTTCATCTATTACGAGAAAGATAAAGGTTTGCTCCGTGAGCCATAGGATAAGTTGGACATCAAGATCTCGACGTCGTGGATTTTTTCAACGTATTCTCGCTCAAATGCTATGCTGACAGGAAGCGGTAGTGGAAAGGCGCCAGGTTTGCTCCATAAAGCACGCAAATCCGAACCAGGGTCAAGCGTGCGTTGAGGAATCCTCGACATGTCACAGGGGGGGGGGTCGTATTGGCCCGCTGGGGAAGAGATCGGGCCGATTGATGCAGTAGGATCATCGTCGGAGGACAAACATCAAGGATCGAGTCGATGCCAGGCCAGAGTATTTCCAATAACAATTGATTCCGCCCACACAAAATCTTCGTGATTTAGAGGTGTCCGCTTAGCAATTCTTAGTTACTTCAGTGTTTTATCACCACACAAGTTAAAGAATCCGAAATTCGCACGTTTTCCAAGGGATATTTTATCTTTCAAGTGAGTCCTCAAATCCGAAGGGATGTGAAGCACACGGCGCATCCCAGAGTGGGCCCAGTTGGTTGCGCGCGCTTCAACTACGGCTCTCTGGAGAAAGAATCTCAATTCAGGAAAAATCAAGAGGATTCTGAAAGGGTGAAATTACAGGGAGGAGTACACTATTCAACAAGAAACGCAGCCTTCAGCGTCAAATTCACAAGCATGTAACCTTTAAAGTTGAGAACGCTAAACAATTTTACACTTTTTGAAAGAGAAAAGCACGAGGATTTCGAATCTGCTCCTACTTTAGTATGTAATCGCCCCTGAAAGGAGCTATAGTCGTTGAAATAGTGCCAATGCAGCGAAAAAGTACCTTTCGGCGGTACTCGGGCAAAAATCCTCAACGTGGCCATTTTTTAAATAGTGGACGTATTAGCAGTTTAGTAACCATTTGATAGAGCAAATCTTCTAGTTTATGATGACGTATTAACTTTTCAGATTGGATGAGTTTGAACGGAGTTATGGCTTTGGAAAGCGTAAAAACTCGCACTCATCACGAATTTTCCTCGTTAATTTTGCAAAAATCCTCAACGTGGCCATTTTTTGAATACTGGACGTATGAAGCTGCTTTAGCAACCGTTTGATAGAGAAAATCTTCTAGTTTTGTCTGACGTATTAACCCGCCGGAGATGATGAAAAGAAGCAAGTTATGGCTTGCGAAAATGGATGGTTCATCTTGGCCTAAAGTCCTTGCGCACAACGGAGAGGTCTTCAGGAGCGGTGTAAACGAAAGTGCCAGTTCTTCAGAGTACAGTTGCTAGAATTAAATTTTCATAACTTTTAGATGAAGCGTAACATTTCAACACAATGGTCAAAGGGACGCTTAATGATAACGGCAGCACTTGACTGTAAACGTCCTGTACAAAGGTAATTCCTCCTGTTGTCAGGGCCAAGTGTGTCTCAAGCAAATCATAATTATCTAAGGGTTGCAAAAAGAATACAACCAAGTACTTTTTTTAAGTCACGTTAAAGTTGCTAATTCCGAATTTCGCAAGGTTACAGGAAGAGAGTCGAATTTGCGGCGCAGCACAAATGAGTTGCACTTGTTGGTCATCTGGTCATCAACTTGCGTACAATACTACGAAATATGAGTACCAAGCAACACCGCGAGTGGAAATGAAATGAATCAAATGAACGTGTCCTTCGGGAATCTGAGCCCCTAAAGGGCAAAAGTGCATGGCAAAAAAGTAGGGCAATTTCTTGACAGCTGGCACTGGAGTATTTCGCAACACAGAGCTTCCAAAAATCTTTCCGTATTGGCAGCAATATCACATTGAAAGCGACTAGCCCTGCCCTTATAGAAGATGTGAGTTCTGGCTATTCCATCTAACGTTATACGCCACTTCACCCAACTGAATGAGTGGTTGAAATGAGATGAAGTCTGAGTGAGATTAGCACTGACCTGTCATCCGGGGAACTTCAGCAGCATAAAGGAGACAGAGATAAGCGCGATGAGAATGTCTTTTGCTACGTGTAGTCGTATGTGTATCGAGCAGGTGAAATGGCATCTTAATAGGTGCGTTACGCGTTATGATTGGTGTCACCGCTGAGCCACACATGTCAAATGGCCACATTCGACAATTAGTTTTACCCTTGTGCCGAAAAAAAAAGAAATCGTTGCAGATTACGGCCGAGTCTCTATACTACCCGTTATATATTCCGACGAAGCTCAAGTCAAAGCTTCGTGAAAATGCATTTTTTTTCCAAGGGAAACTGTTGCGTGTATCTCTGAAATAGCATAACTGTACGAATATGACACCGCAAGAGTAGCTCAACATTGCCTTTCAAATAACCGCTGAGACAGTTTATGAACGCGTTGACCCAGCGCGGATTGTGGAATTTTTCGACGCATGGGACCGGAGCGATTTTGCAGGCGCCGCCTCACATCAAATCCGTGAATTTTGAGCTTTAAATACCCAAAACTTGATGCAACAAAATGTTTCAATGATATTCGATGTGTCAAACTTATCAGAAGGCACAACTGTGAAAAGATCGATCGAAATGAGGGCAATGAAAAGGCAAGTTTTAGTTGCTTTTGCTGTAGTGAACCTCAAAATTATTTTTGACGCGGTTGCTCCACTAAAAACATATATCTTGCTATATGTGTAGGTCTGTACTTACTTCCAGTACTCTTTCTTTCACATTTATTTTCAAATGAATATGAAGAAAACGAGAAATGAGCCGCATTGAAGACATTGGGAGTTGGAGAATTTTCGCAAAAGTAAAGAGTATTAAACCATTTGGTCAACCACACCGTCATACCGTTTATGGTCACGTTGTGATGTGATCTAAAGAGTAAGTGCAAAAAAAACTAGAAAAGTGGCGCGTACGCGAACAAAATAAACTGTTATGATGCAAAGCGCATGTACCGCACTGGGTTTCATACGCTGTCGTGTTAACACGTTGACGACAGCGTGACGCGGTAACGCGTCCCACTTTGCGCACCTCGCGGGACATTATAACGCGTAACGCCTTCCACCCAAGCAGGGTCGGTCCTATCGTTGAGACTTTTTGCAAAATTTTTACGACCCCCCTCCTTCACGACAGATTTCATACGACCCCTTCTTCACAACTTCTTTTTCCCTCAAAAAACACCGTCGAGCGGGGGGGGTATATAACTACCATGAAACCGCAAAAATTTCCTCTATTTCCCTTCACTTTTCCCTCATTTTCCTCTATTTTACCTGTTTTCCCTATATTTCCACTACAACATTTTCTAGGGGGGTATATACGCACGCTGAAACGGCAAATTTTCTCCCGCGCGCTCTCACCTCATCACATGTAATTTCGTGCTACCGAAACAAGTACGACCCCCCACCACAAACTTCAACAAACTACGACCCCCCCCCCGTTGGTACTTGTACCAACGTAGGGTTGTTAGGACGCTTTCTAGACCATCTAGAGTGACGAAGTGCTTCAATCTCCGGAGACGCTTAGTTTATCATGGTTCTGTTTTGAAGAACAGAAAGTCATCACCAGCTAGCCCTTTTATTTTAAATAAGATTCCTAATTCTGTTTTCTTACGCCATTGCGAGGAACGTAACGATGAAAGGCTGTCAACTCGTAATTCAAATTGGACCATTCATTCGGTGTTTCTGCCAGTAGTCGCGATTTCACACCGTTTTTTTTTTTGTTTTCGAGTATAAACCATTGATATAAGATTTATACAAAACTTTGTGAATATAATATATTTTCCGCAATAAAAAACATTGGTCACTCTGAGAAGTATGTAACTGGCTTCACATCGCTATCTGAACACTCTCAACGAATGTTCACAAACATGCTCACAGAAAGGTCACATGAAATTATTCTTTTTAGACATCACAAAAGAGTTTTGACGAATTCAATAGCAGCTGTGAACTGCGTCCACCAATATCCCTCTGCTCCATCGAGAAGTGACCCGCCGAATCCCTGCACGTACTGCACGTTCGAAAGCAGAGATGGTGGATTCGCCTGGAATAAATCACCAAAATACTCCATTTTAACACCTATAGTAAAAGGAAATAATGGAAAATCCCATACCTGAATAAGTACGTAGACAAGTACCGGTGTGACGTCATCCGCCGCCGCTGCTCCCATACCAGGTGCCATTGATATGAGATTGCTTATGGTTTCGCAACACCTGAATCTTACAGTTTGTTGAAGACTTGGAAAGGTACACTACTACCCAGAAGCAACAGGATGTCTGTTATATTCACCTCACAACACATGCCAGTTTATCTCTTGCAGACTTGTAAGCGTTAATTATATTAATCTCTGCTTGAGCCGACGGCCAAGGCGCTTCACCATGAAGAACCTGTGATATCTTGAGTGATTCATACGAAGCAAACTCATAGTCACAACACTCACACTAGGGATTCTCAGCATTGGATGACCTGGATGAATTGATCTAGACAGACGCGAAAGAGATTTTGAGAACAACCTGAAAAAAACCTGACTGAATCCTCCATGAAACAATAAGAAATAAGTAAAAAAAATAAAAAACGAAGTCAAGCAGATTCAGCTAAAGGCATTAGCTTCTTGTACTAGGCAGCCAAATCAAAAGTAGTCGTAAAACTTGGAACTAAAAATACTTAAAAGAGGTTATTCGGCGCCATTGCAAGACGGGGGAGCATTGCGGTGTAGACCGGTCAACGCGCAGTAGCGTGTGCATTTTGCCCAAAAAAATCTTTGAAAGTTACGCTGATTGCGGTATCATTCCTAAGCCACTTCATCGATTTTTTTTTCTCGACAATTCGGAAAAGCAATTAATAGCCGAAGGATTGGCATTTTTGGGGAAGTAAAAAAGCTCCAGTGCGTGAACCAATCTTTCGTTCCTAGCTCGAGGAATTGCTCACCCACCCCGTGCTCTTTCCCCTCCAAAACACACATTCTCCTCACTCAAAAAATGTTCAACCGCTGTTGAAGAGGCCACAAGGCGACGCGATAGTAAAGACCCTGGGACTAAACCTGGAAGGGTGAGAAATCTGGAAAAAATGAGAACTGCTTACGCAAGCAGAGCCCTCCCCAAGGCTCAGTCCTGAAACGTGGTGGTAATAAAAGAAATCCACACCACTCTACCTTACAATTGCTTCTTTGTACTGTTCCTATCATTACAGGCTCACATTGATCTTGCTCTTATTTCAGTCGCGAGACGAAACCCAATTTAGAAGAACGGAAACACTTTTTTGAACTTCACATAAAAAAAATGTTTGCCGCGAAACGAATGGGTTGCACAAATGCTCTCCTTATGAGATAGCCACGAATTTTCTTCTATGGACAGTGACCAGGGTGAGATACGCCGAAATGAAATTCCAACGTTTTCTGTGGCATCCACAACGGCTGTGGAAAATTCATCAAAAATTCATTCATGTACACTGCGTTCAATAATGATACAGCCACCTAAAATTTGTTCGAAAACTTAAAGTTCATAGAGTTTCTGAAAAACTGTCCAGATAGAAAATGTGACAAATTTCATGGCGAGTTCAGATATCAACACAAAATCCATGTCGAAAACACTAAAAAATTTTGTGCTTATTTTTTCAGAAGAGGTCGATTTCCTATGTTCAAAAATGATACAGCCACCCCGTGTTTCTTCGTTGAAATTCATTTTTGCTTCATGAAACTGATTCGCAGTTATCAGGCTTTCACCTTAATGTTCCCACAAGATAAAAAAAAGACAGTTTGGTTTTGAAAAAGGTAAACTGTAGCAAAAAAGGACCAGGAATCGTCAAGCAGTCATATTGCGCGAGAATTGAGTCAAAGCTCCAATACGGTTAACAATCTTGCCTATTCTCCAACTTCTCTCTTCTTGTAACCTCGGCATGTCAGTTGTAAGTTTAACAAATTTTCTTGTGCCTTACGAGGTTGTTCGGTGGAACTTTTATTAATGGCCTAACGTTTCGACTGAATCGTCGTCTTCAGAGGCCTGAACGTGTTTCAAGCGTTAGACTTACGCTCTACACCACCAAGCGCCTCATCAACTCTAGCGGTTTCGACATCGTGTCAGAAACCCCTCGAGAAGATCAGGACAGCGCAAGAAATAAACTCACCGTCGGTTCCACCCTTCGAGCGGAAAAGTCCGCTGCCACACAGAGCGCTGATCAGTTAGAACTGAAGAATACCATACTGACTCCTTATGTCTTGTCTCCTTATAATCTTGCCTATAATCCCGTAGGTTATGGAACAAAGAATAGCTCTGGTGGTTCATCATTGCTTTTTGGTCAATTTGAACTTCGCATTTTGGGGAAACATTTCAATTTCATCGAACAGTGCCCGGAATTCCAGTCTTCTTTCAGAATTAAACTTTCAATGGATATTGTTTGGGATGTGTTGAAGATTTTCCGAGGTCATTCTTCAATGGAGAATTAAAGAAACCTTGTTTGTGAAAAGAAATTCTCTCGAAAACTGAGACATTTTTTGCTCGAAAGTGTAGCCACGTCCACTGGAGCAAGATCAGTTCTTTTGTCTGTTATGCCTTACTTTCTGTCTGCGTTTCTCTCAATGTTTTTCGCTTCATAGGAGTCTAATGAAAGGAAAAACCCTTAATGAGGAAGGAAAAACTCGAAAGAAAGTAAACAGAAAGTAAGACACAACAGACAAAAGAACTGATCTTGCTCCAGTGGACGTGGCTACACTTTCGAGCAAAAAATGTCTCAGTTTTCGAGAGAATTTCTTTTCACAAACAAGGTTTCTTTAATTCTCCATTGAAGAATGACCTCGGAAATCTTCAACACATCCCAAACAATATCCATTGAAAGTTTAATTCTGAAAGAAGACTGGAATTCCGGGCACTGTTCGATGAAATTGAAATGTTTCCCAAAATGCGAAGTTTAAATTGACCAAAAAGCAATGATGAACATCCAGAGCTCTTCTTTGTTCCATAACCTACAGGATTCCAGAAAAGATTGTTAACCGTATTTTGACTCAATTTTGCGCAATATGACTGCTTGACGATTCCTGGTCCTTTTTTGCTACAGTTTACCTTTTTTCAAAACTGAACTGTCTTTTTCATCTTGTGGAGAACATTAAGGTGAAAGCTTCAACAGCAACTGCGAAGCAGTTTCATAAGGCAAAAATGAATTTTAGCCTTATGAAACTCCTTCGAATGAACAATGGTGGCTGTATCATTTTTGAACATAGGAAAATCGACCTCTTCTGAAAAAATAAGCACAAAATTTTTTAGTTTTTACATGGATTTTTGTGTTGATATCTGAACTCGCCATGAAATTTGTCACATTTTCTATCTGGACAGTTTTTCAGAAACTCTATGAACTTTAATGTTTTCGAACAAATTTTAGGTGGCTGTATCATTATTGAACGCAGTGTATAACTTTTAGCAACGGTGAGAGAGCACACAATTTTCAGGAGCCGCACGAATAAAAAATCATTTCAAAAGTGAAACAGAGGACTTTGTAGCACGTTACAAACTCAGCCAAATCATTGAAGATCCTTCCTTGGTTATCGTTCTCGGCTTAAAAATGCGCCTCCCACTTTCAATAAAGTCAAGATTGTCGAAAAGCACACCACATTCTTTGTCAGATCTTGAGCTTTTTGTTCAGAGTAAGCCCGTGTACATTCAGAAGGAGGAGAAACACTTTCACTCATTCACCACGATGTCGATCAGCATCCACGTTGTGTGATTAAAATGCTAGAGCATGAATTTGAGCCATAAACACTCGTTCGATAGTTTTTCGAGCATAAGCAATGAGGTGAGCAGGAGCCAACTGCCACATGGACGATACAGGCAAACGGGTATACATACCCGACAAAGTCCGTAATAAGCAATCCGTTTTCTCGTCCTGAACAAAATTTCGACACATGCGGCCACCGTTTTTTCCCGATAATTTCCTCCCTGACATTGTCCTACGCAAAAATCAGTATTGGGTAAGTAACCAGTATAGTAAAATCAACCAATATTGGGCGTCACTCAATATTAGGTGACATCTTCGCCAAAGGGCTGATAGTGATAGTATACAGTGCGCGTCAATTGCTTATGCCACCCCTGGTTTTTCCGGTTTTCTGACTTGCCTGGAAATTTCGTAAATCGGCACAGCAACCACAGTTTCCGGCGTATCGGAATACTATGAATGATGTTGTTCGATTTTGGTTAACGCGAAATTTGACTTGCTCACGTTCTTTTGAAGAAAATGGGCCGCGTCAATTTGCTTATGCCATCCTTAAAGTTTCTTCGCAATTTCTCATTTCTTTAATGCTATTTGGCTGCATTGTGCATGTGATATAACAGAGGAAGTCCTCCACTTATATAATGCACAAACGTGCTCATGTGACCTTTACATTCACATTTTGACGCGTTAGATCCGTGGTCAACATTATTTGTGGTCTCGGCTTTCGTGAAACTCGAAGCATTCACGCTCACAAAGCCTATGTCAAAGAGTATAAGAACAGTGTTAACTTAGTCCGCCTGGTACTCATCGCCAGACCTGATCGGATTCTCTCTGGAAAAATTTTCGTACCAAGTGAGCGAAAATGATGACATGGGCCAGCTATAATTTGAAGGGAGCTGGAGGGGGCTGGTGGCATGGCCGCCATTGCAGATCGTTCTTTAAGGTACCAGCGGGTGGTAAGTAGAGCCATTTGACTCTCTGTAACAACTTCTGACTGTGAACGCTTTCGAGTTCGCGGAGCACTCCAGAGCACCACAAAATAAAGTTGACCACGGCGTCAAAAAAAAAGTGAATTTGGAGGTCACTTGAGCACATCGAATCCTCCAATCTTGCCCAAATACACTACTCAATGAGTACTACTACGAGCAGTAGGAGCGATCGCACAAGAGCAGAAGAGAGAACACATATATTTATCTGATGGGGCCTTTTATGCTGCTACCGTCCACTTTAAGGGCTAATATTGTGAAGTACCTATTTGTGGATGGCTAGCCATTCATGTGCACCATGTAAGTGGAGGACTTCCTCATCTATATTACATGCGCAATGTAGCAGAATATCGCAGAAGAAATGAGAATTTCCGAAGAAACTTTAGGGTGGCACAGCAATTGACGCGGTTCATTTTCTCCGAAAGAACGGAGAAGTCAAACTCTCGCGTTAGCCAAAATCGAACACATCATTCAGAAATTTCTGACACGCCGGAAACGATGGTTGCTGTGCCGATTTACGAAATTTCCAAGCAAGTCAGGAAACCGAAAAAAATCAGGGTGGCATAAACAATTGACGCGCACTGTATTGTATTCACATCTGGTCCTGATCTATTCAATACACCGCAAAACATACACTAAGCAAATTTAGAAGTCAACGAACCTGAGCATTAAGGATCACAAATTCCTGTAAGAAGCGTTTCATTTGTTGATCTTTATTTTCAAGATAAAACCGAACAACCAGAACTTCCACGAGGCACTCTTCAACCACTGACTTCTCCCTGGAATGACTTGTGGCTCCAGTTCTCAAAATGATTTGCTACATACACACAGAATCTCTAGTTGTATTATACTTTTTGATAGAAAGTTCACGTCAGTCGAATGCATAACTGTGTGCTTTCAATATTTTTCTTATTTCAATGAACGACTAGTTCTCGAAACTGTCAAAATAAAAAGCAGGCTCACCTCTGGATTCTTAGAGATAGTTTTTCAACGTAATTCGTTAGACGTAAAAGTGTTATTCTCGACTGCTGTAAGTAAAGCAGATATGATGAGCGTTTCCGATTCTCTTCCCTCAATGTGCGCAACAGCTTTCGAATACTGAAAACGGATGGATATCTGCTATAAAACTAGACACTGAGCAGACCACCTCGCCTTCTGGTCCCTCTACAAACAGTACATACTTTTGCACTTCCTCAATTCATCGACTTTCTACAATTTCCCAATTCCTCGTCATGCCTGGGAATTTTGAATACCTTCACCACAAAACTTGCTGATTGCAAACGCTTCTGCAGCACTTGTGATTATAAGGACAAAAAGATATACAGACGGTGCAGTTTCAAAAATGCAGAAAATGAACCTCATTCAAACCAGCATCATTTGTGGTGTCACGTTTGCTGCCTGTGAACGAGTGCTGCTCTGATTTAACATGGTGGACGACAGTGCGCGTTTCGGCTTTTTTGGCCACGTGGGACAGGAGCGATTTTGCGAGCGCAGCCGCCTCGCCTTATATCCGTAAATTTTGAGGGATCAGTATGCAAAGCATGAATGACATGAAACCAGTAATATGGAATGCGTGTAATCTATGGGTATATCGACTGAATTCCGATCAAAATAAAGTGTAATGGTCATGAAGAAGCAATTTTTACTTTTTTTCTCTGTAAGGACGTTAAATGTACTTTCGACGTGGTTATGCTGAAAAAAATATCCATTTATCTATGAGCATGGGTTTGTATTTACTCATACCCCTCTACTTTTACTGTCATGAAAATAAGTAGAGAATAAGAAATGAAACAAACTTCCGAATTCGTAGCGCTTGTAAAACCGCTTCCAAACTAAAGTAAATCTGATCACAAGTCGAACCATGTCGTTGACAGCTATGTAATGGTGTGGTCCATGGATTGAATATTAACAATTTGAAAACAATTCGCGCATGCGCGAGACAAAGGGAAGACTTGGGTGAGCGCGATGACGCGTCACAATATGCAATGTGGGATCAAAGTCGGACGCGTTACCGCATCACGCTGTCGTTAATGTGTTAGGAAACATCTCTCAGCTTCAAATGGGAAGACTAGTTCAGCCAGTGCCGTCTTTTCAAATAACCCACAAATGACAATGAATGGCTGAATAGACTAAGAATAAGGACAATGGAATTATTTTCTATTTTCATCAGTTTGGCGGCGCACGCATCGCGAGCATCACGCGAGTGGAAGTGGTATTAAACAGGGACATCGATAATTTTGCAACGTTTTCTGGCAGACTTCGTCCACCTCGCCATGCTCTTCACCACCGAGACTATATGACTCCCCTTCCGTTCAAAGTCTCTCCACATTTTCCCGGTCTCCGAGACTCCTTGGAATCGATTATTTCGTGGATAACTCCGCCCACTTTGTGTATGTCCCAC
>MU870025.1:0-15984 GCA_036418205.1 Ostertagia ostertagi | reverse complement strand
AGGTGATCACCTTCACAAGAATCTGGCAATTGAAAGTTTACAGTGACAGCTGTGCTCGATTGATAAATGATGGCTGTAACTAAGACAATTAAAAGAATACAATTGAAATCGGCTAATCATTCCGTTAGTTAAAACATTACATTTTCTAGAATTGGTGTTGTTTGGTCTGCGCTGCAGACGCATTAACTGTTGGATACAAAGAAGAGTAGGCGGAAAAGAAACAGGTGAAAACAAATGAGCTAGAGGACCGGATGGAGAGGAACGGAGACTGCCATCAGGTCCGCTGTTTGACGGTGCGTGACTGAACGCTGATAATGCTCGTCTTCCATGATTCACTCTATAAGAACCTCACCTTCCACAAAGCCCTTTCATTGGAGAATCCAAAGATGGATTCCAATAGATGGACGCTAGTCGTCGAAAGGAATAGCAAATACTCCTGCTATCATTTCCAAAAGCCATGTCCAACAATACGTACCCCTCGCCGTTCGGGGAGTTATACAGTGGTCGATGAAATATTATGAAGGCGTCGCTAACGGAGGAGAGATTGTAATGAAACGAGAGCAGCGAACGAAAGAAATAAGCAATCTTGGCATAAACATATCCGGTGGCAATCAGATAAGCATGAGAAAAAACAAACAAAACAATCGCTTGATGGATACGACATCAAAAATGACTCTTCCTTAGCGATTCTGTTTCAGAAGAACATTCCAGAAGGAGGAATTGAACGTCATCTGATCTGAAAACTGACGAAGGAAATAGGAAGCGTGGACTAGCAGAGCAGTTGTGAGCCAACCGTTTCGAAGGATTTACAACTACGTTTCAAATTCGTTCACCTTTGGTAGATAGAAGTCATGAAATTCAGTCCAAAGTCGAGAGACAAATCGATAATGCTGACTAAATGCTGCACAGAATACACTATAGCTAGAAATTTGGAATACAATATGGTGCTCGAAAAGCAAATCAGTCAGCATATTTGCGTTGCACTCTTTGATAATCGTTGAAGGCTTACGATGTTCTGCAGAACGCACCATAAAGACCGCTTTCATGTAACGCGATTGAAGGCTTGTGGGAACGAGTTTCGCATTGTGGACATATGTTAAAACATCTCGAAGTGTTTGCGAAACAGATCAGAAGTTATTTTCACTGATGAGTAATGCCTCTGTCACACCTGACTTCAACGAAATCACTTATCCATGCGGATCATCATGGCACTAAAATCGAACTTAAGGGTGCCTGGCGCAATGGTACTTGGGGTGGGGCACCAAGCAATCGCGGTAGGATTACAGAACACTGTTTCAGAGCTAAACCATTAAGGAGGAGAAGGACTTCGTGGAGCAAAAGCAATTCCCATATACCGCAAAGTTCATCCCTGCTGCCTGTGCTGAGTTCTAGCGGCCTTTTTACAAAATGCCCCCCCCCCCTCCCCCGAGCCACATTGCTCCGGGCGCATTTATGGTCAGTCGTGCGATCGCTACGATCGCACAGCGTTGGATACGTATCGATCGCCAAATCCTCGAACACGTCTGATCGATACGCATCCAATGCTGTGGTGGATGCCAGACTCGGCGACTGTGCAATCGCCGCGATTCTGGCGTGATGCCAGTCACGAGTGGGGAGGGACGCCAAATGCAAACCATACGGATCAATAAACACAGCCCGCTCGGATATTGCTCAATCGCCGAGTCTGACATCCACATGCGCGATCGTTACGATCGGACGACCGGTCTATGAATGCGTCCTTTCACCAAGTGGGCGATTGCGACAACACCTCACAATGTTTTGTTTTGAATATTGGACGGCTTCAAGTACATATACCCTCCCTTTAAATGCGAGAAGAGCAGGTATGGTTGGCAGACCATCAGGCAACAGCACAAGTGACGACGACCTCTACAAAATGTATAAGTTTTCTGCCAATGAAATGATTAGCCCCTTGTTGTTGTTGAATCTATCAGTTGTCACTAATTACAACTATCATTTACCAAAAATCAGCTATCACTATGAACCACTACTAACCAGATTTACTTGGAGGCCGTCGTCACTTGTGGTGTATGGTCTGCACCCGACGCTTTTCTCATTTTTGAAAGGTTATGAACATTTTAATCTGGACGATTTACAGTGGATTTTGGATACCTAAACCAAGGTAAAAAATAAACATAAGATCCAAAATCTTCCAGTTACCCTGCTCAATTGCTAGCCTGTTCCTCTTTGCAACGAAACAAGCTATCATGCTCTCAAGGCAGAATCCGTACGTGCATATCACTATACGAAAATTGCACTTAACATTGTTTACACACACTAGTCATTATCTTCAAAGTTCTTCTACACATTCTATATTCTTAACTTTTTGAAAGAACATACAAGCACGTGATAAATTCCGTGGCAAAGTAAAGATACGGTGCCTAAGCACCATGCCTGAACGGCCTAGCAATAGCTGAAATTTAGAGCAACAATTTTGTCGGTCATTTCTTACAAATAATCACAAATCTACCCTATGAATTTTGATATATGTTAAATTTGCAAGACAACAGATGAAATAGCGGTTTTACAACGAGGAAATTGAACTAAATAGAACAGTTAAGAATAATGGGCACAAGACGATACGCTTCAGAAAATCGAGCTAAGTTTGTGTTAGAATGTTCACGTGACAATCGTAGAATAACTCGGTCATATTAGTAAAGCGTCGAAATAAATTGAAAATCGCTAAAGATTCCTATCGCTTTGCGGGAATTACCGGCAATCCTCTTTGAGAAGAATTCGACAACGTTTATGAAGTTCACCGTGTCGATTGAGCGCTTTCTCCATAGTGCAAATGTAGAAAAGGATCGATGAAGAAATGAAAACGGGACAGCAAGACCGATTGCTTAGGAAAAGGCTGATCTGATCAAGGAGAATTTGAAAAAACTAGCGCGTGCGCACAGAATGAGTCAGCATGGGTTTGTTGACGCAAATTCGGGTCCGTGACTAAGAAGGTGCAGGTCCAGCTCAAGAGCTTGTGCTTATCGCTGACCGTACTACCTGGGCGAGTGCAGCCGTCATTAGCCGGCAGAAGAACTGGATAGACTGTGTTTAAATCGTCCCAGAGATAACTTCGTTTGCTCAGGAGGGGGGAAGGGGTCATTCAGGAGCGATAAGACTGGTCGGGGACTGGCACCATGTCCTTATTTGGGGTGGGACCGGGGGCACTGGCTGCTGCTGCTGCTGCTCAACATACCCTGTGTTCAACTATTGAACAGGTTTCCTTCGGGGAACGGTCTGCGCTTATCCCAGATCCGCCGTCCACTTTTTGTGTCAACCTATTTCATGATAGTGCGAGCCTCAGAGTCACTCGAAAAACATGGCGATCGATCAATCGAACGGGGAACGAGGCGGTTCCCGGGGTTCCCAGCCCCTTCTCGGGTGGTGATGACACAGGAATAAATTTGCGACTTGTAAATTGTCATGTCGACAAGGACGTGGATTTGCATAACAGGAGAGTGATCCCGTCGAAGTTGTTGAGAGAGACAGAGAAGCAGAGAAAACCCCCGAAGAGATGGCGGGTGGGATTTTTGATGAGAAGCAGCAGGAAATGAGTTGGGGACAGCCCTGGGTAGGGCACGGGTGGGATCCCGTGCACGAGCTGGGCGATCGAGTGATTGTTTCTGTCCGCTAGTCGGATCAGATGAAATGGCAAAGGCATTGAGAGTGTGTGCGGCGCGCGGACCGACCCGGGAGATAACCCATATTATAAGGGGATGACATCGATAGGGAGAACGTCGAAGACATCGTTAGTCATCGCCTCTTTCATTCCTCCTCCTTCTTCCTCGTCACCTCCACCCCCCCCCTATTCCCATCTGGCGTATGATTCACAACCCTGATAGCGGCTTCAACTTCGTCCACACAAACACGAATTTCGATAGCCACGACCAGCCTGCCTGCGTCCCCCGTGCCGACGGTCGGCATGACTCAGCGGGGAACGGGACGTTCTTGGCTTTTCGCCCGCGTATCGATCAACTGTAACGGCATGATTTCTCGGTTTCTCGACGGGGGAAGGGCAGCGGGCAGCAGAGGGGAACACACACACAGAGCGGGGACTATCTGAGCCACACGGGGCTGGCTGGCTGGCTGGCGCCATCGGTCTCATCAGCGGCGCTTTTTATCTAAGAACGATAGGAAGGTAAGAGTGCGTACGAGTTGGGCGTACAGTCTCTCTATTACACCTGTCCACTCCCCGTGCTCCACAAATCGATATCGGTACAACCCTAAACGGCTCTTACGACCTTCGTTTATGGTCCTCTCTATCAGGTTCCGCCTCTAAACGGTCCCGCAGCCGATCGGGTTCCATCCATTGGACCTTTCGAACACAAGCAATCATCCTTCAAACCCGTCGGAACCAGGGTTATCCGTCGCGTCCGCGCTTTCCCTGGAATTTCACGAACCCCTCGGGGGAGGAAGGGGGCGTAAATGGGTATAATAAAGCTACAAATCCACTATTTTGTGTATTTCACGCTACTTTCGCGAGCTTCCGCCAAAATCGCCGGAAACCCGTCAAAGCACCCCCTTTTCTACAACCACGGCCCCACCCACTTCCAAAAATACGACCCCTGTTCGGACTTTTCCCATAGATAGTTACTCTTGCTGAACCCCAAGTGCGACCCTCTCCCCCGCAAAACCGCAGATGCGACCCCGTAGTTCGAATAGTTGACGGTTGACCCTGGCCTCACACAGCCGAGGAAAGTGGCGCATAGTTCAGTTGACACAATTCGAACAAAGCAGTCTTGGCAGAAAGGCTTAAAGGACTCAATCAGTTTAATTTTCTAGAAAAAGGTCTTCTCCTAGCTGCTCCATAGATCGATACAGAATCAACGCAGTTAAACGCCACGTCGGCCTAGAAGACATTGCAGAATAATGACCAGATACGGTAGAAGTGACTTGGTGCTTTGGGGGTGGGTGTCCTCAATAAACAACAAGTGCTTCAATAAACATGCTCATCGATCAGCGAACAAGGCAACAGGCTTTTGCTCAAAAATGCGAACAGAGGTTGAAAAATTCAAAAATTGAAAGAATTAAAAATAAAAAGTTAATTGAAAGAATTTGAAAGTTGTAATCACTTAAGAGACCGAATAGTTAAGTACTTGTTGTCTAAAAATTATTTAAATTAAAAACAATTAAAATTAAATTAAATTAAAGAGTAGGTAGAATTGAAAAAAAAATTTCAAGAATTATATTTAAAAATTTCAGAAATAAAGAGTGACTAAAATAACTGCAAAATGAAAAACAAAAAAAAAATAAAAAAAAATCAAAATTAAATGAATATAAAATAGAAATAATAAAGGAATTAATACTAACAAATACCTTATATAGTTTGAAACTGAAAAAAATGAATTATTTTCTTAACCAGCTGTCTTAACAAGGCAATGTGTTGTATGGGCTATTGATCGATAACGAGATATGTGGCGAATACTACTGAAGTATTTGGGATAACCCTGAGGACTTATGGGGGAATACTCACTGAAATAATTTGGAATACTTCTAGCCTTGGCGTCGTTTTCCGGCCGTATCTTAGCTGAGAAGCTGACATATCAATAACTATGTAAAACTTGAGTCATCAGGAAGCGTCGGGCTAGGTTAGGGAAGGGTAAAGTGCTACCCAAGCGACTAAAGGACCGGAACTCTAATCCCGATCGATAACCCGAGATCATGTGAAAATCCTATCTGAAGTATCTGGGAATATTTCCAGCCTGACGCTTCGAGAAGCTGACGGTCAATAACTACGTAAAACTCGAATCATCATAGAAAGCGCATGCGAGAGGTTAGGGATGGGTAGAGTGCTACCCAAGCGACGGGCTGAAGGTCCTGAGCTGGACCTTTCATAGTTACGCAAGAACACCAGGGTATGAACAGAACTTTCGCCCCCACCGGGACCTGATCCAGCATCTCTTTGAGTCCCACCGGGTCGAAAGTTTTGTTTATAACCATTCTTGGGAAACGCGAATTCGACACTAAAACACCAGTTACAAACAAAACAAGTCAAAAATGACTTTTTTCAGGGTTCTCCAATAACCCGCCCGTGTGTGGCTGTTTGTCAAGCGGACGGTCAAACGGCTCTTTCATACTTTGTTTGCATTTGAAGATCTGAACGACGACGCTGACTAGAACAGCAAAGGACACCCTTATCACCAGCAATTATTGAGCGAATGTTGACCGTGCATGGTGACGGGTGGAGAGTTTATGGCTGTTGAGGAATGTGAAAGAGATGGGTCTCGCCTCGGCGCTGCGCCTCGAATGAGAATAAAGGCGGCAGCAGTTGAGGGGAAGGAGGTCGGGAAGAGTGCCGGTTTCGAACATTTCGATGACGGCAATCGCACATCACTAAGGTCATTACAATAACCAACCTTTTGAAGTGATCGCCACCGTTTCGGCGCATAGCCACTATTGATTGAAAAACGAATCGATCGAGCACAATGTACTCTGAGGAAATCGATCGATGTACATGAAAATCCGATCGCAAGTCGCTAGAAAACGAGAAGAACGAACGGGTACGCGATTGTACACATGTGAACGACCGAATTTTGAATGCATGGATTTTTCGTCCTTGAAAGGCTTTCAGCAAATATGGGAGACCGATGGGGTGGATTTCTGCTACGCCTCCAGCAGCAGCAACAACAATGTCGAACCGCCTGGGCGAAGACGAAACGACGGGCTAACCCAAGGGGAAGAAATTGGGTCAGTCGTGATTGCAGCTGGGAATTCTTCGAGCACTCAAAAGTCCAACCTTACTTTCTTCAAGCTGAACACCTCGACCGGCCAGGGAGGCCAGGAAATGTCCAGCTTTCTCGAAACGGTTTTTTGCATGATAGCGTTACGCGGAACACAGAACTGTGGTTCATTTTTCCTGAGCGACCCTCTGAATACCAAAAAAGGAGCGAAGAAAAATTTCTTAAGGAACTGCCGTTCTTAACTTTCTTCACCAGTTTTTTAGCCAAAGTCTACGTATAAAGGTTGCTGATGGTCCTAATTATAGATATGACATAAGTTGTTTCCGCTGACGCTATTTTTCGCGAATTTTGAAACGCCAACACAAAATGCAAAAATTGTCACTGGGAGGATTCGACCAAGGGACCAACTATTTAGTCGGGCTCGTGCCTTACCCCTATATCATTCTAAAACAGGTTTCGAAAGCTGGGGCATTCGTGGAACCCTCTGTCACCGTCAGTTAACGAAAATCCAGGGAAATTAGATGTACACATGATTACCAGAAACAATCAAAAGCGCGATGATTGAGAATCGAAAAAAAGATCGCTAAAGATTAAGCGCAAAATGAGATTGGGTCCACCTCCACTTCTAGTGGCCACTTACACGTGTAGTAGAGCCACCTGAGCGTTCTGTTGAAGCTGTCACAAGGGTACCTTTCAAACAAAATGCCTTAGCATAAAATCCTTCTATTATATAAAGCGCTAACTTTGTGTGTCGGTTTGTGTATCTGTATGTGTGTGTGTGTGTGTGTGTATGTATGTATGTGTGTCCGTCCGCAAAATGAAGTGAGTGAGAAGGAAGCTCATGGGATAAACAAACCGCTAACAAATCGGGTAGCTTACAGGATTTGAGATATCAATGTTTTGTAGCAGGATAGTTGTGATAACACTCTTCAGGGCTATATAAACACCTGCTTAGCACACTTCCGTTCATTCCACATGGTGCTGCAGTGGCAGCTGGAGGGCAGTGGAGAGAGGAAGGGAGGATGAGGAAGGGAAGCGAAAAATCTACCGTCATATCATGATTGTGTCCCTTCTACTGTATGAAACACCATTGTGTTGCATACGCGTCACTTCCAGGAGGTGTTGGTGTCACAGGAGGAAGGGACCATAGCGGAGGATAGAAAGCTTGCGCAGGAAAGGAAGGTCCCGGCGGTTGACGGGGGACTAATCTGGTAAAGATAAAGATAAAGCATTTGCCGTTGATCAATCCCTTTTTGGGATGCGGCACGCATTCTACTTCCATTTGTACATTCGCAGTGGCATTTGAATGCGATGTGGCCTATACAATGACTTGCGGGGGCCAGCCGATGTTCAAGTCAGTGTTTTTATCCTCCCAGACAAGTCTGGTACCAATTAACCGACCCCGGAGGGATGGAAGGCTTGGTTGGCCCGGCGACTCACGACCCAGGATTTGATCCCCGGACCGCTCGCGTGGTAAGCGTGCCACTTGCCACTACACCACTTCCGCCCATAAGCAGAACCAACTTCTTGTTGGTTTAATATTATCCGTCACGTGCAGATGGGGCCAGCTCTTCCTGAAAATGGTTGCTTGAGCAGAGGGGCCAGGACCGGGTAATTACCAATGGACAACGATGCTGAAAAAAAACCTCAGTATGCGGGTCACTTGAATTTCTCGGCGATTAAAAGTCTCGCTTAACGATCTCCCCTGGTCTGCAGAGATAGAGCCTGATAGTGACAATCAACAGATTGACTTTCGCGCATGAAAGTCATCCCACAAGGGCGATAGGGCCTTGCAAAGCCAGCTGCAGCAGCTGCAGTGCTCCCCATCCGCAGTAGGCTTTTGTTCGGCGCCCCCTCATGTGTTGCGCTCTCTCGCTCACACCCACCCCTTCCCACCTCATTCCTCAGGTGGCTTAACACCTTGACGACAGCGCGGCAACTAGGTTTGCCGCGTTTTGCACGCCGCAATGGACATTGTGGCAACTATAGTTGCCACACCCTTTACATTCAGTTTTTTCTTGAACGCGCCATTTCTTCCCAGGTTTTTTGTGTTCATTTTTTAGGCCATACCACAACATAACCAAGAACCACGCGGCTTATAGAATGACCAAATATTCTTTAGTTTGGCAGAGGTTTTTCGGACCGGACGAAAATATCCGTTCAGTTCATTCCTCATTTTCTCTTCATTAACACGAACATGTAGATAAAAAAGAATATTAGAAGTGAGTACAAAGCTACTCGTGTGGCAAGATATGTGTTTTTACCGAAACAACCACGTCCAAAATAATTTTGAAATCACTAAAGCAAAAGTAAGTGAAACTTGCCTTTTCAATGCTGTAACACATCATTCGACCGCACTTTCACATGTGTACCTTCCAATAAGTTTGACACACCGAATATCAGTGAAAACATTTTGTCGCATCGAAGTATTGCGTATTTAAAGCTCAAAATCCACAGATTTGTTGTGAGGCGGCGGCGCTCGCAGAACCGCTCTGGTCCCACGCGGCCAAAAATGCCAAAACGCGCGATGTCGTCAACGTGTTAACACAGCCGCGTTACGACGTGAGCAAGCCCTTAATCTAAGGCGTTTTCGACAGTAGATTTGTTCTTTACTGCTGGGCTATTCCGCAGGAGTACTTTCGTACTCGTGTGCGAGAACCACACCAAATTGATCCTGGGGCTTGTCTTTAATATTGAAAAATAGGACAACCTTTGAGACCCTGAAAACACGAGAAAAATTCAGTCCTGGAGGGTAAAAAAATAGAGAAATGCAGAACCAACCTTATTGACGGGTGCAAAACAAAAGCGCAACTCGGGCATGGGTCTCAATTTTTCTGCATCTCTGAACGCTTCCCCTATTCTTGACCATGAGAGTTGAGTCGTCATCGACCACAGGAGAGACGCAGAGTGTTGGGAACCCATCCGAGCTGGGCACCCGGCCCTGGTCAATCCTCCTAGACGAGCATGTTGATCATTCATGCTACCCGAACAGAATGGGACCACAGTTAAGGAGCACTAATGTGTTGCCTTTTGCCACTGCGCCACTCGGAAAAAGAGTGTTTTTATGAGCTAGTCCGCCTAGACGAGCATGTGATCATTCATGCTATCCACACATGCAAGAGTAGTTGGGAGCCCTAGTTGTTGCCTGTTGCCACTGCGCCATTCAGAAAAATCATTTTTATAAGCTTATAAATGATCGTGTTGAGAAATGCTTAACCTGAGAGCCGAATAATGTTGTGATTCGTTGATGGACGGGGAGGATGGATAGCAGGGGGCCAACCATGCAACAATGCCGCTCATGAAGATCGTATAAACTTCGTATTAATGTATGCTAACTAGTTAATAATTTTGTTTTAATTTTAGGGCGGAAGTGGTGTAGTGGCAAGTGGCACGCTTACCACGCGAGCGGTCCGGGGATCAAATCCTGGGTCGTGAGTCGCCCGGGCCAACCAAGCCTTCCATCCCTCCGGGGTCGGTTAATTGGTACCAGACTTGTCTGGGAGGATAAAAAACACTGACTTGTACATCGGCTGGCCCCCGCAAGTCATTGTATAGGCCACATCGCATTCAAACGCCACTACGAATGTACAAATGGAAGTAGAATGCGTGCCGCATCCCAAAAGGGATTGATCAACGGCAAATGCTTTATCCTTTATCCTTTTATCTTTCAAAAAGAAATAAGGTTAAAGGAGTCCTTAGTTTTAATAGTTCCGTAAAGATAATAGGGCTACCGTCCTCATTGACTAACCACAGTGTTTTCTATTGTTAGTTTCTTTATAGGCGCGTCAGCTGCACGCATGAATAAATAAATAAATAAATAAATAAAATAAATCTTGCTAGGAAGTAAGGTACTGATTCAGGGTCTCACGGTATTCCTACACAGCTCCGGAAATTAGCTGAAATGCATGTCAATCGAAAGTAAGTGGGCAGTAAATTTAATAACTCGTAGTAGTTAATGTGGCTCATTAACCCAGGACTAATGGGATTCCTGCAAGACCATTCTCACTAACGACTCGTGGCAATACAAATGGTGGAATGTTATGGCATAGCGGAACTTGAGGACGATCCATGAATAATGTGCCTCAGTCAAAGTAAATGAGGTATTTTGAGCGAAACTCTAAGACAGAAATGTTAAGGAAATTGGACGGTTCGTAGGTCCATCGCCTGTCCTGGAGGACGAAAAGCGAGTGGGAGGAGCCGTTCGTTGAGGAACAAACCGACTACAGCGACGTATGAGCAGTGTCCGAGCAAGCAATGTGTTCACGGTAATCCTCTAGAGCAAATTGGTCCCAAACAATGACCGAGCAGCGAGACGCATTAAGTCCGCACTTTGAGCACGAGCTGTAGACAAGCGCGAGTGCAACTTGAAGAAGAACAGCACAGGTCACAATCGGAGGACTTCTTTTCGAGAACGCGTCCGAATAAACTCGTAAATGTTACCTTCCCGGCGATTTGGCCGACATTTCCGACAGCAGCCGCACCCGTGGTGGTATTTCACCTCACCTACAAACCTACCTACGTATCCCTTTGGAGTTCCGGAAATTGTCAATGTTGGCGCCAAAATTGAGAGTACCGAGGTAAAGAGATGAGCCACTAGGGCAGCTCTTAACCGTATGAAGTACTGATAACATTTTATCGGCACGATTCACTCCTTCGATTTATCACTACCGTAGTGAAGTTGGTAGTGATAGCGCGAAGAGTAGGGGATAAATCTCGGTGATATGTCTGCGAGCCGAGGTGAATGCCAGTGCTGTTGCCTACCTTTGCGAGACACTTACCCCGTGCAACGAACCGTACGATCAGATGCTGACTCGAGTGCATTTGAAATACATGACGGGTTCCGGGGCATTTTTGTTTCTCCCGCAGCTACCGGAGCGTTGTGTTAAACAGCGGATACGCGCTTCCGGGTGTGACGTAGCGTGGTGAGACACTTCAATATTAGATGTTAATTGAACGCCGTGCCTTTTGTGGAGCCTAGAGGTGATGGGTTCGCCCCACGCCACCTGAGTTGTGGTTTGACATTTCGAGGTCTGGCTACCCCCAATTTGGTGCAGCAGTCTGTTTCCCAACTTGTTGTTTTGACTGTTTCCAAGCGCTGTTTTGTAATCGAATGTCCGAAATCTTGGTCGTTCAATAACAGTTATGGATATCGTCCACGTGCCAGCCTGTGGGCTTCGCAGGTGCTAGGGATTTTCGTGACATGCCAGGACGAGTCAGTCCGTGTCAGTCGAATGTGCGTCTTTGATTGTAGGCTAGAATAGCAGTATTGCAAAAGAATATTGTGAGTTCGAGTAACATTTTTTCTAGCGCATATGGAAGCATAGAAGACTCAAAACGCTAGGGACGCATGACGGCGCATGCGCGTCAGGCCATTGCTAGCGTGTTTTATTCCATTTATTCGGCATTTCTGTATATATCAAACTGCCCTGTATATGTCCAGTTTATACGAAAAACAGTGCACCAACAACTAGAGGTGCAAATATTGAAGGGGGTGATGACGAACGTAAAAAAATAAAAAAGGCCCAAAGGTGGCTGTCGGCGCACTGTGGTAAGAGAGTCAAAGACTCAAATTAAGACGCTTGGCACGAGTGTCTCCTGACTGAGCTAGTGGTAGTTGAACTGAAAATCTGTTAGTTAGAAATAGCAGGATTTTTAAGACTTGAATTCTTTGCGGCAAGCTATGCCATGCATTTGCCTCCCACTCGGGATCGCAGAAGCGTTGTGATGCGTTTCTGGCCCATGCAATGATTTGTAGAGGTCAACTGGGGCCTGCAAGACATTAGCGGACAAGTGCAGGGCCGTTTACTCGACTCGGAAAGGATGTGAGGTCTTGTTTGCCGAAACAGGATTCGGTCCATAGTTTGCGTAGGCGATTACGGAACAACTGTATGAGTTCCGTCGGTGGCCCTTGAAGATTTTAATTTCGTCTAATCGCAGTTTTCTTTTGGTCTCTCGCCACGATGCAGAGTTCTGGATGGGTTCTCGCTTCGATCATATGTATAACACTCACGAATGAAAGTGGGGAAGATGACGGCTGACAGCATACGGTATTTCTGCAGAACTTGTTGTGAAGCGAATTTTCTAGGTTGGGAACTTGGAAGGAAGAAAAAGTAAGCAATCAACATGGACAGCACTGCTGAAGAGCGAGACCATCATTCTATAACGGGGAACTAATCAACTTGGGCAAACGATTTTCTCCGCCTCAGTGCATTCTAATGGCTCCTATAGAACAAAAAAGGGCGCTATAGCAATATACGGGGGCATCCTCTAGGAGTAAGCCTGGAAGGGGTAGAGATTCCAGTAAAAATAAGTGAAGCACCCTGGAGTCTCGCTTCCACTGTCCATGGCTTACGATTAGTTCCATTTTAACGAAGACCGGCATGTTTTACGTAATTTTGAATGCGATTGCTATCACGGCCGCCCTATATGCGATAGCGCCCAATAAGACTTCTTCTTCTGTGACGCCCTCTACAATCAGGGTCAACCCTACGTTGTTACTAGTAACAACGGGGGGGTCGTACCTGGTTGAGTTTGTAGGAGGGGGGTCGTATAGGTTGGGAGTTGGGAGCGCGCGGGAGAAAAATTCGCCGTTTCAGTGCGTAAAAGCGGGTAAAAGTAAGTAAAAGTTAGGTACGAGCAAAATGGTGGGAAATTTAGGGAGTTTAGGGTGAAATTTTTACTGTCTCAGAGTAGCTATACCCCCCCCCCCCCCCCTCGCTCGACTGCATTTTGGGGAGGAAAAAGTGGGCGGAGTTTGGTGAGTTGAGTGGTATCAGAATTAAGTACTAGAGACGATGATGGTGGTCGAGGTGTCGAAAAGGGGGTCGTATCAAATCCACCTTGGGGGAGGGGGGTCGTAAAATTTTTCAGAAAGTAACAACGATAGGACCGACCCTGTGTCCACTCTGTCGGGTACGCTTTTTCCACCAATGTTTTCCAGCGATCCCGGTTCCATGCATCGGCTGCAGACAGGTCCGCAGCATTCATGTCGTATTTCAGGTTGTCTAGCCATCGCTTTCTGGGTCGGCCTCTTGGACGTGTACCGACGAACATTATTGTCTGCCGACTTGGACAACAGCATCAGGGGGTCTTGTCACACGCCAAGCGTCCGTTGCGGTCACGCAACGCTTGCAGCAGGCATGAAGTCTTGTTAAGATAAAAGGATAAAGGATAAAGCATTTGCCGTTGATCAATCCCTTTTTGGGATGCGGCACGCATTCTACTTCCATTTGTACATTCGTAGTGGCGTTTGAATGCGATGTGGCCTATACAATGACTTGCGGGGGCCAGCCGATGTACAAGTCAGTGTTTTTATCCTCCCAGACAAGTCTGGTACCAATTAACCGACCCCGGAGGGATGGAAGGCTTGGTTGCTAAGACGGCGCCCGGTCCAGAATTCGATCCTCAGGACCGCGCGCGTGGTAAAAAGCGCCACTTGCCACTATACCATTTCCGCCCATCATTTCATTATATAAACACCACAACTTTGGAGAGTCGGCTTGTCGGTGTGTGTCGTTTTGTCCGTTCGGACCAACCGCTAACAGAATCGGGGAGTTCGAAGGGCTACACTTCGTGCTGCAGTCGCAGCAGGGGGGGAGGAGTGGGGGGGGGTTAGAACGAGGAAGCAGTAAGGGGGAAAGGGGCAGGAAGTGAAGCAATAAGTACACGAGGTGGAAGGCTTATAGCGGAAGTATGTGAAGTTTGTGCAGGGGGAGCAACGTTCCGGCGGTTGACGACGACCATCTGTTATGCCAATAGAGTGGCAGCTAGTTAAGGCGAACATGAACTATGAAAACGAATGTATATGGTCATCGAAGCGACCGGATAGAGTGATGGATGGAGGGTGAAAAGCCCGTCCAGCTCGTCGCCTTCACAACACTGGACGGTCATCTATTGATTAACTCCAGATGTTGTGACGGGACATTGTAGAGTCAAACCTCGTGGTTTAGTGGGTCCGGTTTTCGAAAGGAAACTCTTATGGGATTCAAGAAGTACAGAGGCGGAACCGGTCTTACATAAAGATGGCAACCATCACCAGTTAAGAGTGACGGCAGTAGTTTCTTAGTAAACAGATGTAGGAAGGCAGCTCTCTCCCATGACCGGTTCATGTGAAAAGTGATGTTCTGACGTGACTGTCTGGGAAGACAAAGATGGAAAGCCGACAAATCTGTGACAGGTGAACGGCTTGGACTTGCCTTACTGCGCAGGCCATTGTATTCTTCAGCCAGAGGAATCTTGTAAAGCGAGAATTCTTTCATAGAATGCCTTTGCACACTTTAATCAATCACCTTGGGTTGCACCATACATCAGACATCCACAATCAGCATCTAGAACCGCAAAGCCATGTAATGGAAAACACGTTCAGCCGAAGAGAAATGATTACCTATGTAAACCAGTATGCTGCGTTTCTAAACGGCAGAACGATCACACAGACTGTCGTTGTCCAAGTAAAGGATGCGGGAACAGCGATGGTATGGGACACGTGCTAAGGAGGCCACAGGATCATCCGATAAGAACAGCGATGGACTTCGAAGTGCAAGGCAAGCGACCGCGAGGAGCCCCAAAGAAGAGGTGGAGAGACGTGATCAAGAAGGACCTTAGTGAAGCCATGGCAGAAGATGCCTTCAGCAGGTTCAATCTCACAAGAACTGCGGACTCTGCGAAAGCGCGATTTGGATGAAGGTGAAAAAATAATAATGATACGAAGACGATTGCTTGTTGACCATCAACCAACTTTGTTTATACTAGGTTTTGACACTTAAAGGCACAGGTCGGGATCAAAATGAAGTCTTATTTTGCTAGAAAATTACACAGGAAGTGCGACAAGGAACGTGATTGAGGAGAAAAAAGCAATAAACATCATAAGAAACACTACAGGGGGAGGGCAAACTTGTGAGGACGGTGTTTGCGCACGATTATATCCACTTTTCCCCAACTCGCTTCATTTCCACCTCTTTGCGCACGATATAATGCACGAGGGAGAAACATCTGCCAAAATGCTTAAATCAAACTTGCTCACCTTTCCAATGCGGCTGTGCTAAGGCAATGAGAGACTGAGCGCGGAGAGGAGAGTATGAGGCGAGAGAGCGCAACAGATGAGAGGGCGCCAGACAACAGCCTGAAAAAATTGCAGCTGCTGCAGCTTACTTTGCAAGGCCTAGCGCCCTTGTCGGGTGATTTCCATGCACGAGAGTGCCACATCTGTGCTTGCCCTCTGAGGGTCTACTTCACAAACCCAGGGCGACCGTTTACGCGCCTTCTGCCTGGGCTTAACCATAGTATGCGGTGA
>MU870023.1:0-32855 GCA_036418205.1 Ostertagia ostertagi | reverse complement strand
GAAGAGCTTAGGGACCACCCAATAAGGAAAGCAATGGACTTCGAAGCGCAAGGCAAGCGACCGCGAGGTGCCCCAAAGAAGAGGTGGAAGGACGTAATCAAGAAGGACCTAAGTGAAATCACGGCCACAGCAGAAGATGCCCTAGACAGAGCGAAGTGGCGACGACTGATAAAGACAGCGGACCCTGCGACTGCGCGGGACTAACGCTAGGGAGAAGAAGAAGAAGAAGAAGGCGAAGATTCAGGGACAGCTTTGTTCTACACGTTCGGGCGTGGAAATTACAACAAATTCCAAACATTGGGTTCTTGACCAAAGTACCATCGCTCTAGCTCAACGAGCTTTCGTGCGACACTAACCCTGTTTTCGATAGGCTGTCGCCGGCACTGTTGTGTTGCTGCTGCAGCTGCTCACAGGAACGGCTCAACATTGCCGCGACATTTCAGCAGCTCCCCAGCTAGGGAACGTAAGTGGTTTCTAGAAACAATGCACGGCGCATTCTTGAGGGCGGACGTAATATACCCATAGCTCATCCCCTTGTCCATTTTTCTGCCATTCTTTCATACTAGTGAGAAAAGTGAAGCTGTAAATTTTAAGGCTGATTTTTACCTGAAACAACCATGATCTGTACCCGTACCTTATTTGGTTATTTGGGAGATCATCTGGTGCGAAAAATTGTCTCAGGTAGGTAAATACACTGGCTAGAAGCCGGCAATTAGCATGGCATCCGAAACCTCGAATATCTTTTTTTTATTTGATAACGAGCAATTAGACCTCTTTACCATTGATCTGCTCATTCTAGGATCCTAGGAGATGACTTTGTACAAGGCATTGAGTGGATGGCCTCTTACTGCGTAATCCTTGTCATCGATACGGGTGCTCAGAAGGTCTAGGATCAGCGCGTGAATTGGTCCTCACCTTCGCTGACCTTCAACACCTGCCCCTTACGCAATGCTCTGACAACACTTCTCACATGGATTATCCCTCACAATCATGCCAGCATGTCAGGGTATTTGCTGGTTACTGTAGCGCTATGTGTTCCCAAATATTCACAGAATGATTCCAGCGGAGCTCATAACTCCACACACTTTAAATTTTATAAAGCAGCCGAAATACCAAGTTGGAGTAGCGACCGGAGCTTCAGCGCCTCTAGAAGTAGAAACCTTCAGCCATCGATTTCCCGAAAAATGTTAGAAAAATGGCACCCTTCTTTCTGTATGATGATTCTGAATGTTATTCACAAGGCTGAGCCGGTGTGATACGTGATACGGATGATGTTCATGATAAGAATGATTGAGATTACGATTTTCGCAGGAATCCCCTCATATCTAGGAGAAGATTTGCTTGGTCCAGAGCCGATCGACCATTGCGCACATCAGTGGCCCAAGCGTTGGTTGGTTTGTACTGACCGACTTTTGCAGTTGCTGTGGCTTAGGACACCGTGAAGCATCTCAAAAAGCACCATATTAATTAATTCAATTAAAAACATCTTCATCTTTTATTTGCTTCAATTACTAGGTTTACCTCAGAAAAACTGAGTTGAGGCTTCAGTAATCAACCCATAGGCGCAGCATGGAAACTATCCATGTTTGGGATGGTCTGATCATGGGGAAAGCTGCATCTATGAAAAAAGCGGTTTTGATTGTAGGCAAACAACAAAAGAGGTTGAGTACTCAGTACAACGGATCGGGTAGAGATTAAGGTATCGGCTCGGATTCCTTCAAGCGCCACGGATCCTGATGGGTTATAAGGCAAAAGGTCTGCGGGCTCAGTCGACCTAAAAACTTTCGGTTTCATTCGCTTTCATGGCAAGTGTGAGCACCCATAGCGTGTTCCCTGCTCAAAATACGAACGGCGCGCGATAGGCCAGGGATGCTCTCTGCTACGCCCGCCTTCTCCGCTGCTTTTGGACAGGGGGGTCTCGTATTAGGCCTCCTTGACGTTTTCCTTTCGTTTTTTCTTCACTGTTGTTCCACTTCGCACCTCTAAACTCAGTTTCAGGCGCTAAAATACCCGAAATCGAGCCCGACTTTTGCCTTTAAGATGGACATGAATTCATGTTAGCGTATACAGGGGTGTGGCTACTGTCGATAGCGTAACCCTTTGAAAAGGGTGCAGCACTTGAGAACTTTTAGAATGAAGAAGTTTTATTTTCGACAAGAGTGGATCTCACGATTCGAAGCGTGTTGGGTAGCGATTCACTTATGCCGATGCTAAATCGCTGTAAGTATTTACGGTGATATTTGACCGTGACGCTGGAAGGCTAGAATAGGATGGTTATTTATCCTTGAAATACAGAAGCCGACGAATTAGGTAGCTAGGTAGGTAGGTAGGTAGGTAGGTAGGTAGGTAGGTAGGTAGGTAGGTAGGTAGGTAGGTAGGTAGGTAGGTAGGTAGGTAGGTAGGTAGGTAGGTAGGTAGGTAGGTAGGTAGGTAGGTAGGTAGGTAGGTAGGTAGGTAGGTAGGGTAGGTAGGTAGGTGGGTAGGTAGGTAGGGTAGGTAGGTAGATAGTAGGTAGGTAGGTAGGCGGGGCTTCGGATCCAACCAAACAACCACTGCTATCTAGGCAGCTTATAGGCAAGTAGTTGGTCTTCATGGCAGGAGAGTTTCAGTGTTTGGCCATCAGTGTGATGCTCATCGATGTCAGTTAACGGGTTACAGAAAAAAGAAAAGTCATCACATCAAACGGAATGGGTGACCATTTCCTCTTCGGGAGCGGCCGCCGAAACCATTACTGCATCGTTCACCCTGTGCGCTGCAGTGTGTCAAGATTTATTTGCTCCTATTTCTTTTCGAATCGATCTGTTTTTGATCTGCATTTGTATCCCTCGAGCGTTAAGAAGCAAATGCGCAGAGTATCCCCATTCAGAAAAAGTTGTACGTCTTCAAATAGGTGGGAGCATAGAGTGAAAGCATTGGCGTTAGTCAATTCTGTTTTGGGATGCGGCCACGCATTCTACTTCCATTCCGATTCATAGTGGCATTTGAATGCGATGTGGCCTATACAATGACTTGCGGGGGCCAGCCGATGTTACAAGTCAGTGTTTTTTATCCTCCCAGACAAGTCTGGTACCAAGTTAACTGACCCCGAAGGGAAGGATACCCGGACGACGCACGACCTCAAATTTGATCCCGGACCGCGTGCGTAGTGAACGGCGTCACTATGAACCATTAGTTACCAGATTTACTTGAAGACCGTCGTCACTTTTGATGTGTGGTCTGTACTCGACGCGCACCTGGTTCTCGGGGGCAAGAACTTGCTTCGTCCTTTCGCAGAAAATGGTGTGAACAAGTTTATTTTCGAAGTTTATCATCGCATTATTGAAAAACGTGGAAAGAAAAGGGTTGGGGGAGTTGGAACTGTTGCCGCATTGATTTAAGTTGAATGTTGAAGGGACGGGCTTGGCTGGCGTTCCTTTGACATCCAAATTCGAACGGCTCACACATAAACTCGTCCACTGCAGTTGCGACGTCGAGGCACGACCAGTAGCCCGGGGATTCAGCTTTGTTCGTACACAGAGAGCAACTCTCAAAATTCTCTACTCGAGTATTTTTCCAAGTGTGGTAGTCAGGTAACTATTCTTCACGGTTATTTCTTCGACGGGGATTACCTGCCACAATCTAGCGAGTTTGTAAAAAATCCGAGTCGGTGTGGGAGTTCGACTCACTCACTTAAAGGCAACAGGTTGCTATCAGCGCTTTGTAGTGATAGCTTAGCTGCGGAACGACCTGAAAGTGGAAAGGAAAGCAAGAGAAATCCTTGGGAACGCTGCAATTAAGGCCTTAACCTTCAGTAGGGTCGGAATGTGGTACGATGGCGAGAAAGGGCGGTCAAAGAAGACAAAATACGCGAGAGAGCACGTTTGAGAGAGCACGCTGATCTCTCATCAATGCACGCTAATCTCACCACCTCTGGCGTCGGGTGATGTCTTGGAACGGGAGGCGTGGGTTTGAGGCCGTAAGGTTCGAGGCCTACCGCGCGGTTTGCGACAAAGCCCAGAGTGATTCACTTACGTACGGGCAGCTATCTTTCTCTGGGATCCCTCTTAATAGACGGCTGATGCGGGGTGGCTTGAAAAACTCTCAACAGTAGGCAGCTAAGTTGGTTACGAGCATTTTGAGGAAAGTGATTCCTTGAAAGTGGCTCCGCGGAGTAATGAAAGCATCAGTACGCCTTGGATTTGGACGGCCTCTTTATTAGAGCTTGTTGGTTCTCATTAGATTCTAGTAAGCCGTTTTCCACTGTGTGGTAATCAAATTTGTGACTTCGCCTGTCCGGTTTCGTCACCATGGTAAAAATATCTAATTGGTCCCTATTATTTATTTTTAGAATTGATTGTGCCGAGGAAGGTAGGCTGCAACCTATCCGAGCTTTGCAATTCTCTTATATCGCGGGTTTTAGCTGACTGGGCCAGGTCATCAAAATATCAATAAGTGCATGAATCACTTCATTACTGATTCACTAGTAAATTGATAGGGATCACTTAGAAACGGTTCCACTATTCAATTTATAAGTTTAATTTATTTCATTGATTTTAAGTCACTGAGTTGGTATCCGCGATAACTTTGAGGTATTGGCGGTGAGAGACTCGAGGGCTGACAAAATGGTAAGGTCGTCTGAGAAGGCGCGGAACGAAACCGCGTCTCAAACATTTATTGGATGGGAGATTCATCTTTGATACTGATCTTGAAATCACCATGTCCTTATCACTTCGCTTGCAAGTAAGCTATAGACTAACAATGAGGTATAGGCAGTCATTCCTTTCGTTTCTTATTCTTTGCCTAAAGGAATTTCCAACGACATGGGACCGGGGGAGGAGTTTGCGACGAAATGCATGGTAGGTACGGATCCACGTTCATGGGAAGGTTTGAAGTGAATCCTGTTCACGTTCGTGCGTTCGACACGTGGATCCGTACCTACCATGCATTTCGTCACAAAAACTTCCGGTCCCGCCCACTGGTCCATGGTCCGTGGAAGATTCCTTTAAGAAGGATCCCTCAACCATATGAGGGGCATAGGACAAACAGCGCAATGGTAACTTCACTTTGAGTGTAATCTCCCTTGTATCAAGAACAACCTTTGCAGAAGTTCTTGGATACTCTCAGATTCCTTTCCAGGAGGATATGGCCCATTTCCTTCTTGGATGCTCCCACATTTTTTGGGCTCTGCTGTCACCTTCTATGGCTCCACATCCGAAGACTTTGATTTAGGCATAGATGATCTAGATTAACGTGAAATGGTTCTTAGGTGGTGTAACCTACATGATGCGAGAACCGCTCGTCTATTGCAGCACCAGTACAATTTTGACGACGGCCCCAAGTGAATCTGGTAACTAGTGGTTCGTAGTAGTGTGGATAGTTGGTAAATAATAGCTGCAAACAGTGGCAACTGATAGAATACAATTGCAACCGCTTATCACTATTGGCAGAAAACAATTACATTTTTGAAGACCGCGTCGTCACTTGTGTTGTGTGGTGTGCACCGGACGAGCACACGTTTTCGGAAAACAGAAAACAGGACAACTGACAATGCACGATTACACTTTCATAGGCATTAAACGTTATATGATGTAGAGCATTGCAATCGGCTGTTCGGACTCATGGAAAAACACGTTTCGGTCCTTTGAGTTGGAGTTTGACTGCGAAGTGTAGAAGGAGAGGTTGGCTGGGCACGGGGGAAGATTCGCCATTATGACAGTAATTGCGATAGATAGCCTTGATGCCTGCACTAAAACGATCTGTAATGCAGGAAACACAACGTAAGTGATTAATGAATTCGAGAATATCATCTCAAACGCTTTGCTCTTCCTTTCTTTAAACGCTCATACACAAGGCCGTTACACAGTACAACAAGCTATGGATCTCATCAGGGAGGGGAGGAGAGCGATGTTGAGAGAATGGGCGGATGCTACAGAATTCAACTTTTGCATAAGGGTGGAACTGCTGAAGAGGGTTAATCCTTTCGCTTCCATTACGATTACGGAGCTTCCTCCTTATGTGAAAATTTGGACTACTTTAGGCGGTATTAACTGTCGCACCAAATGCCCAGCCCCCCACCGGACAAGACCTCGACTTAGGAAAAAAACAAATTTGAAAAAGTGGTATGGGGATGACTCTTTAGCAGAACGCTATTTGAGGAATCTTCGAATTAGTGAACACATTAGATGCTTGAGTGCACTCTGACTGGCAGGCCCTCCTAGGCTAGATCGCGATTTTCTTATTCTATAAAGTGGTTGCCGGGCGGAAGTGGTGTAGTGGCAAGTGGCACGCTTACCACGCGAGCGGTCTGGGGATCAAATCCTGGGCCGTCGAGTCCGCCCGGGCCAACCAAGCCTTCCATCCCTCCGGGGTCGGTAATTGATTAGTACAGACTTGTCTGGGAGGATAAAAAACATACATCGGCTGGCCCCGCAAGTCATTGTATAGGCCACATCGCATTCAAACGCCACTACGAATGTACAAATGGAAGTAGAATGCGTGCCGCATCCCAAAAAGGGATTGATCAACGGCAAATGCTTTATCCTTTTTATTATTTAATGGTGCTGGGCGAAGTCGGTTCAAAAAATGAGCTAGTATTGGGAGCGAACTACTTAATGGTAGCGCGATCCGTATAAACCAAAATTGCTATCTACCAGCTGAGGGATACGATGATCAAGAAACAGATGCTAAGAACAGCAATTTAGCGCCAAGATGGTTCACATGCCGCTTGAACAGAGCGTAGAGGAGTTGCCCTTTCTCGTCGCAGCACTTTTGCGGAAACATAGATCAGTCGTCCCCTTCGAAGTGTGCGTGAAACGCTCGTCTGTGGTAGATGAGAACAAAGAAATTATTTCTGGGGGTATTTTGTTCTGGGTAGTCTCTCATCTAACTATCTAGGATATGCTCAAGCTTATATTTCAATTTATAAGCACCTGATCTGCACAGAAATTCTCTGTCACGATGAGGAAACGCTTGTCAGAGATTGTTCTTTCTCGTTTGAACCCGAGAGCTTCTGTAATCCTCTTCCTGAGCGCACACTATAGATCTGGCCTTTCTGTATTCACTGCTGCTTAACGGGGTCGACTTGCTTATTTTCACCTCTCTCTGTTTATCACAGAACACTTCTGTAGGTCTGGATGCCGAGCAACAGCCTAGAACCCGATCCATGATCCCTCCTACTAAGGGAGGCGCCTTACCTCTCCACACCGTACTGGTGGTTCCTAAGGATGAAAAGCACGAAGCGTTTGGTGCTGATTAGACCCTTGAGGATGCGCCACGCACTAGGTTCCCACCTACTCTGGGCATACTGTTTGGCATATTACAGCAACTACAGCAAGGTTCTATTATAAGGTATTTACCTCGATTTTTAGGGAACGGGTACCCATACATAGTTCTTGGGAAAACTTATTGGCGATACTCTGCCTACGAGATAAAATATCTAGCTTCTAAAAATCCGGTTTCTGAGCTCGGGATAGGCTATATCCTCTGGAATCCAAGTGAAAAGGAAGTCCAGCATTCGAAAAGAAAACGTCCATAAGTGTACCGTACACTAGTTTCGACTTCTGATTGCTGATTTTTCGATCTACCCTTTACCCTCCGAAAAGCAATCTTTTTCATAAAAATATGGCAGATGAGCCTCTAGGGATGCGAGCGAGAGGTAAGCAAACCAGCCCTTTTGGCGTTTCGGCTGGGACCGTATGCTGAATGTTGGGGAGGGGATGGGGTCCCCAACGGTCGACGGTTTACTTCAACTCGGTTGGTACGATAGGAGAGTACTGACGCAAGTGGTGCAGCTGGTCCAGCAGCTCCGCCAGAAGGGCTGGTTTGCTCACCCCAGGACTAAGCCTTGGAGAGGGGACGGACCCGTCCTCTCTTTAAGGCTTAGTTCTGAGGTAAGCACCAAATTGTGGCGGTTCTAAGGACCGAGTTGAAGTGGTCCGTCCACCGTCGGGACTCCATCCCCTCCCCAACATTCAGCATACGGTCCCAGCCGAAGCGCCAAAAGGGCTGGTTTGCTTACGTCGTCGAGCGATGCGCGTCCGCAGCGACGAGTATACGCCTAGCGTCCAGCAAGCAGGTCAATCGTGCTGCCGGTCGCACTCTTCAAACATTTCGGACCTCCTGTTCGAAACCGGCTATCGAGCTGGGCGAGGGGTTTATAGTTCAATGATAACACGAAACGGCAAATTTTCTCTCCTCCCACTCCTCCCACCTATCCTACGTGCGCGAATCGACTCGCCATTCACCCAACTCCAATTACTAATCTTACTCAACCCCTGAATACGTGTCCCAAGATCAACCACAAATGTGAACACCACACCAACCCAACAAACACACCCGTCGTTCGAATAGTGCGAACGCACGATTAACCCTGCTAGCAAGCCGTATCGGCGACGTTCAAGATGCCACGCCCCCTGCGACTGGCCTCCCCCTCGCCGTCGGACTCTAGCCACGGATAATAGTCCTCAAGTAAAGACGCAGAACGGAGCTTTCACACTGATGACGTCAGCACCGACGATATTCGCTCCATGCGGGATCAGAGGACAGGAAATGGGACCCTTTCCTAAAGTTCTTAACCATTTCCCTTGTTTCTTCTTTTCACGTACATCACCTACCACCTCTATCGTAAGGGTCTTTTATGGGCTGGCTGTGTCGTGAACTGTCCGTTAATCATGAAAGAGGTGGAGGTGCTAAAGGTAACGTAGAGTATCTTCCCGTTCATTGTCCAACTTCTCATTTGAGGAAGATACTATTGTGGATAAGTACAGTGTATTTATCAGCTGTTCAACTGTGTGCTTTTTCGTTCACAAATCAGAAGTTCCTTGTGCGCTCTGATGAATGAAATTTCCGGCCACTTTTGACTCAGGAGGACATTTCCTCATCAAACTCATCGATCCTGTCCTTCATGTCCTCTTAGCCTAGGTGCCAAGTAGAAAAAGAGTGCTTGGATTCGACCCCTTAGGTGTTGCCTCAGATGTACTGCTAGCGTACTACCAAAGTGGCAAGACTAGCGTGTGTCGCTCAAACGACGCCGTTTGCCGCGCGCGCCATCCAGGGTAAAAATCTGGAACGCACGTCGTCCGAGCCAACCAAGCTCTGGGAGACGTCCACTTCTCCTCCTGAGTCAGATCGCCAGAGCTGTACGATCATTGAAACCTAAGGTTACGTTTGGATCTAGATTTAGGCTTAGACTTCTGTCACACGTTGGCTTATGCTTGAACCTACGATTGGACCTGGGCGCCTGACTTGAGGAGGAGAACTGAAAAGCACCCCCAAGCTCTTTGGGGTCAATTAGTCGGTACCATACTTTGCTGGGAGGCTAAAAACACTGACTTGTACATCGGCTGGCCCCGCAAGTCATTGTATAGGCCACATCGCATTCAAATGCCACTACGAATGTACAAATGGAAGTAGAATGCGTGCCGCATCCCAAAAAGGGATTGATCAACGGCAACAGGTTTATGTCCTTTATGCTTTATCTTCGGTTTATCCCCTGCAGCCACAAGCCCGATCATCAGTCTGTAAATTAGCCCAGTCCGTTGTACATGTGGCCAAATCCGCCCTGTGATTCACCATAGAAAAGCTATTAGAGGGTCCCAATTCCTGGATATCCTAACTTTTCGTCTTTTTCTGTTTTCTGTCAGAAGTTTAACACTTTTCTCCGACAACAATCAGAGCCTTTCACTAGCTTCGCACTTGACAAAAACCGAGTCTGCCCTTTTCGGATGACGGCGGCTCATGAGAGGTACTTCAGTAGAGTCTGCTGTTGTCAGACTCTTCCGTCTCGCATTCGTTACGCTCATTTCGCAGCGAATCCAACATTTCCTTTCGCCATAGCCTTTTTGGGAAACACTCATATTGACAAATCTACGCCTAAGCTGCTTTAGTGATCATAGCTCAAGCGCACGCTTCTGTTCCCAAGATTTCAGCCAATATTAGCTCTGTGACTCAGTGCCATCATCGACACATACATAGCACAACAATGGCCACATTTGGGAAACGGCGTCATTTGTGGATTCGGCGCGCGGAAGCTCACGCACGCATATTCAAGCTTTCACAAACAGATCCCCTCGTTTCCATTAGCACTTTTAGGCTGCGACTTCTTGAATCGCAGTGGAAGAAGATGAGAAATATGACTGCCAATCAACGGGGTGGTGGACATTCACTAGCAGCACCACCTTCCTCACCAAGGCCATGTGTTTCCTTCCTGAAATTCGTAGGAATCGCCCCCTGAAAATTTTGCATTCCTTTCCAACATGAACATGTAGCTTGTGATCACCAAAGACAACATGGAAAGTTTCAGGCAAGACGATTCAATTTGTGAATAGAAACGACAATTTACGGAAGAACATCTGCCGGACGGTCCGGGGGTAGGTTGGGCCGGAGGCAAGGGACGCCAGAAGGAAAGTGCGGCGCTTGAGAGTGGCTCACTGCACCGGCGAAGCGGCGAAAAGAATAGGGTTAGCGATAATAAGAGTGAGATCTACCGAAAAATGTACTGCATCGGATAAGTGAATGAACAGCGATCTAAAGGATAGGTTTGAAGAGATCGTAATAATATATTATAGTGTAAGAGTACAACAACTAGTTGCGTTTCGGATGCGCCACACGTTCTAACCCAAGATTCAAAACCATAGTGGCACTGTGGAAGCTATTTCCAATCTATACCATGAGTTGCAAGGTCCATGCGATTAACGAGGCCCTGATTTGATCCTGCCAAACAAGCGTTATACCAGTTTATTGACCTACAAGGTATGGAATGCTGTTTGTCATATAAATCCGGGATTTGATCTCCGGACCGTGAACGTGACAAGGAGCGCTACTTGCCACTAACGTAACTTTTGCTCTGATTGGCATTGCATACACACATTACAGGATAGAGCCGTTCGAGGCGAAGTGTTTTTTCAAAATAAAGCGGAGCCGATTGATGACAGAAGTGCCCGCCATATCAGAGACGGCCTATTCTGTAGAATCCCCAAGATTCGATCCTTTCACCGTGGGTTCTAAGTAAGCGGCATACCTCCATGCACACTCCGCTTTCACGTTACGGTAATTTTCAATACTTACGAACTGTGTGAACGAAAACAGAAGCCAACAAAAAATCAATACAGCAAAACAAAAAATTTCATACTTAAATGAAATGTCTTCGTTTTCGTTTGGAAATCTTAGACCAGAAAGTAAAAGGCGTAAAGGTAGCCATCGAAGCAGGATAATCGTATAAACAGGAAATGCAAAATTTTCCACACAAAAAAATAAAGAGTAAACACAATAAATAATAACTAATAAACAAGTAAATTAATAACATGGTATAATAAATTGATAATGAATCAGTAATTAAAGGAAAAAGGATAAAGCATTTGCCGTTGATCAATCCCTTTTTGGGATGCGGCACGCATTCTACTTCCATTTGTACATTCGCAGTGGCATTTGAATGCGATGTGGCCTATACAATGACTTGCGGGGCCAGCCGATGTACAAGTCAGTGTTTTTATCCTCCCAGACAAGTCTGGTACCAATTAACCGACCCCGGAGGGATGGAAGGCTTGGTTGGCCCGCTCACGACCCAGGATTTGATCCCCGGACCGCTCGCGTGGTAAGCGCGCCACTTGTCACTACACCACTTCCGCCCTTACTCTCTTCTGAAATGATGTCTGAGCAAATTTTTAAGCTTTAGCCATAATCACAGAAAGTTTCAAATTCAAAGCCCATTTTTATCAGTTCAAGTTAGCCTTGGGACGCCTGGAGCGAAGCCGAATGCGTTTCGGATACGCCAACACCGGCTTCCAATACAGAAGCGTCATGCTATTGTAAATGTGAAGTTGAAGGGAACAGCTGCCTGTAGAGCCAACCATATTACGGGCCAGTTCCAAAACGAACCTTGAACCAGTCATCTCGGTGACTTGGTGGAATGTTCAGCTTTGAGGGATTTCCATCCGTATCCGTGGATTTGACTTTGATCCCTTGAGTTGAAAAATAATTAGATTAGACCACAACAATGAGAGTAAACATCTTCAGTGGAAGAAAACAAACAAAACAAAGGGTGAGGTCTGATTCTTTCGTCAAAAACGCTCATACACTGCGGCGCCATTTGCCCCAATATCGCCGCTATCATGAGCTATTTACTCCTCATAAAGCTTAATGTTCGATCTGTGGTGACTATTTACTCCTCGATAAGCTTAATGTGCGGTCTAGGGTGACCATCATCGTGTGTTTCTCACACGGAAGCCTCTTCACTTTCTTTCTGAAGTTTCTTCCTAAGCAACTTCCACTTTAGTGAGCCACCACCTCTTCGTTCTTCAATACCCGATTGAGGTGAAATTCCCCTCAATGCTTAAGGTTCTTAGTCTAAGTCTGATGTAGTTGTGACACAACAAAAGTCGTTTGACCTCGTGCTCCATCATGTCAAAGAAAAGGGTGTTCCCCAAGAGGCCCGTCGCGCGGCGAAGGAAGAGACGCAGACGCGGCAAAGGACGAGTCGCAGCGCATACTGTAGCGGTTAGGCGTCAGGTTAATAGAGTGTACCATACTACGTCTCATATCGCACAGCACGCGCTGCAACTCGTCCTTTGCCGCATCTGCGTCTCTTCCTCGCCGCGCGACGGGGCCTCTTGGGGGAAACCCCAAAGAGTGCCAAAAGCAAAACAAAATATCCGTTGAAAAATGGAACTTTATCTTCATCTACCCGAGTTCTTGACTTGCGATTCAAAAGCAGTCTATGCTTCACGATTAGCTGTGATGTTGATTCAGGAACAATCTGAAAACTGCGCGTAATAACTTCGTCTAGTTTAATCATGTGACGACTAAAAAGAAGGGCGTTGATTGGGGTAATGATTTTTTTGAGAATTATTTCAAAATCTCTTTTTCGGAACATTTTCTACCGCGTTATCCACGGCCCTGATTACGGACATGTATCCATTTCTGGAGGCGCCGCTGGCCGCCATAAACTTTTTTTCTACCGTCCTCTGTTGAACCCTCGTCCTCCTGAGATAACTGATGTCCACGGAACAAACACTTAGGTTTCTCATCTTTGGCGGTGACGTCCTGAAAGCGGTAATCCTACGGGTCCCAAACAGTTTTCAAACTTTTGTTCTGTTCATTTGTGTCCAACAAAAATGAGTCTGTCGTTTAGAAATTTTGAAGAAGTCGTCGGAGTCTTTCGTACCTCACGGCCATTCCAAATCTAAGAGAAGCCGACTTCACGACTTTCTTCACTGGGTGGAGTGAAGTTGCAAGAGTTATTACGCATCTATCGAGGTCTGATGGTTATGCTAAAGATATCCCGAGAAGAAGCCTTTGTTGAGTTTCAAAAGCAGGAAGGCCCTACCATCCTCTAACGTTAACGGCTATAGTGTCCAAGTTCGACTTTGTATGAATCTTGGCATATTTTCAGAATAGAATAGTTTAGTACTGAGCTTCCGACCAAGATTGTCAATAGCTTTATTTGGCCGACGTTTCGGTGCTTTCACCTTCTTCAGAGCCTGGAAAAGTCGAAAGCTATTTAGGAAACTACCCGTCCAAACACTATTTCAACCTACAAGATTCATTCAACAGGGAGTAAACTACTAAAACAATGTCATGGAGGGAGATGAGAACGAACCTTTAGAGATGCTGGCCAGAGAGGTCCACCTGCCACCCCGAGCTGGTAGTAACGTGGCTTAAATAGGTAAAGCCTTAGGGTCATTTGCTTTAGGGACCTCCGGAGGGTTGATCATGTAGATCAAATCACTCCAAAAGACCCCTCGAGGCTAGGCGCGCCGCTGAACCCCCTGAACCCTTATTATTGATTACTATGCAGTAGCCCCCCCCGCCCGCCCCCGTCAGGAAGACCCCGCGGGGGATTGATCATGTAGGTCAAAAGCCACACAAGGCCGCATAGGGTGCCAGCTCTGCAGTCACCGCAACACACTCTTCCCTCCTATTGATCCTAGGGGTCTTGGCGTTGATCCAGAAGGCCTCCAGGGTTCGCCGCGCCGCAATGTCGGACTCGCGCGACAATATCGTAACTGCCACCTCAGGATAAGTGTCCGCATGACTTCGAACCCTATGCTCTCCCAGGGGAGTAGCAACTTGAGACCTTCTCATGCCATCCAGATGTTCTTTATATCCTAACGCAGAGAGGTCTGCCTGTTTCTCCGATGTACTCCTCTTTGCAAGAAAGGCATGAAATAAGGTATACTACGCCTGACGTCATACAATCGCCGTCCCTGCCGAATGGACATATGACACAGGAAGGGGTCACACAAACACGATCATATAGGCGATTTCGGACCAATTGTCCTTTTAGGTTTGTGGATGGAATGTCCACCACCCTCACCCATTCTTGGAGGTCAGCCTTTCTCACACATGAGCGTATGGCCGCACTCAATTCGTCGGAAATGAACGGAATGCAGAAGGGTATTTTGGTCTGTTCTTCTTCACGACGGCCAGTCGAGACCACCCATCGCCTGTGTCTCAAAGAAATTCCTGGTGTGGGATAGCCGTTCGCCTGTGCTATGTGGCGCGCCTTTTCGAGCGATTCAGCCTTTTCGTCGCTTCCTGATGAAACTGTTGTGGCGGTGCGCATCATATTTCTAATGATGGCCTTCTTCGTATTAGAGGGGTGGCAGAGCTGAAATGAATCAGTATGTTCTTACTAGCCGGCTTCCGATACCATTTCGTCTTGAAAGTACCTGCATTGATCTGAACCTGAACATTCAGAAAAGCGAGCCACCTTTCCGTCGGTTTTTCCCTGGTTAGCTTGATGTGTTCCGATTGATTATTAAACAGCTCGAAACAGGTGTCCATCTCCATTTGGGTAGGACACACAATCAAACAGTCGTCTATATACCGACAGTACAGTAAGGGCTTCCGTTCTAGAACAGGTCTTTCTATTTTCGACATAAACGCTATTGCGAGTACAGGGGCGAGTCGTTGCCCCATAGCGAGCCCTCTAACTTGTTTATAATACTCGCCTGACCATTTGAATACATTGCATGCCAGACATTCTTTGAGAAGCGACATGGTCTGGGATATTGATAGACCATAGGAATTTATAGAGGCTTGGTGTTCATTGAGAATTTCAAGTACGGCCTCCATAGCACAGTCATTGGATACGTTTGTGTATAACGAAGCAACGTCAAAGGACTCGATCACGTTGCCTTCTTCCACACTGGTGTAACGTCGTATAACTTCGACTAAATGGCTACTGGAAAAAAATTCTGTTACCATCAAGAAAAGTCGAGTTCTCTGCATTCTTGGGTGGTTTGGTGATCTTTGCGAAGTGTTTTGTCAATAGGATACCTCATTTTAGGCTGCAGATTGCGAAACTCAGAAGGAGGGGAAGTAGCGACACATATGATGATGAATAAGGCAATCCAGCTCTTTCCTTGGGGTCCAGCAAAATGTGAACTGGCTAAGAATACAGGGATATTCTCCGAAATATGTTACCTCCAGCTCGTTCGAACGTCAGAAAAGTGCGTTTTCTCTGCAACGGCCGTGACCTGGCCAAATGGGGATCTGGACTATATCTGAGTTGCCTTTGGGACAGCAAGAAACGTCTTATCAGCCACACTTCAATGGAGGGTCCCACCAAAAAACGTGTCTGTTGCCAGAGGTGCAGATTTCGATTTCGCAGTTTAAAATGACGTCTTAATTGGTTACTTATTGTCAGTCAAAGACGATGCCACCACCTAATTATGCACGTTTTATGGTGCTAACTTAGTTGGGGGGGCGCGGCACGGCTGCTCACCTGGGCTCTCTCGAGCGAGACAGTGTAAACTCGAACATTCCAGCTTTTCACGCATGTCAAGTGACTGCCCCCACCCCCCCCCCCCCCCCTAGACTGCCTACACTCCCCCTGGCCCACGGATTTCCGAACATGCCAGGCGAGCAGACTGCCGCGCCGCGCGTGGCCCCTCAACTAGTTTAAGCAACCCGCTTTAATAACAAACAATGGTGTTCCTCTAATGTGCTACTCGTGCCTTAGTAGTTACAAATGCGATTTCTGCGCTCAATCAACAAGTGGGACCGGGCACACCGATTTTTGAATACGGTAAAGGCGCGAAACTTGTGTACCAGGGAATGGTGCCCACGATATGATCTGACGAGCGTTTTATGGAACTAACTCATAGCCAGCTTTTTCGCTGCATTTCAAGTGACTGCGCTTCACCCCCCTCCACCCACTTAACTGGCCTTACGCCCCCTGCTATGAATTCCCGATTTCTCGTGACACCGTAACATGGGAAAGCAATCCCGTACAACACATTCTCCACGCGCCTACCGTTCAAAATGGCAATGCCCGTTCGCACTTGTATTGCACATATTGGTGCCTTGACTTCCTGGTATTGTAAAGGAGGAATTTACGATTAGAATGAAAGGTCGAAGAAAGGGAAACTGACCTAGTTGAGGGACCCACGGACCTCCTGAGGGTGCGAACTGACGCGCAATTCGCATGGAAAAATTTGACCTCGGCGACCTATCATGCCTCAAAGCTGGCGGGTCCGGCGATCTCCGCCCACCGATCATCTGATCACTCGCCGTAGTTCAATACGTGGCGAGTGATTAGATAGCTGAGAGAGCGTAGTGTTGAAGAGGGCACAGCGATGAGAGTCGCATCAATGCTCGAATCAACGGGCAAGGAAGGGGTACCATTTCTCGGGTTCTGGGCCGTTTCTCATGGTTCTTCCTTCTTTCGTGTACCACTCACCATCCCTAGGTTAATTTGAAATGGGTTGCTTTTTCATCGTGAATTCGTCCTTTAAAGTTTCCGAACTTTTGACGATAGCATTTCAACAAGGTTGTTTGGTGATCACTTGGAGGGGAAGGGGGAGGGGAATGCCACCTAGCGACGGAATAGTATGCCCTATGATAAAGCTCAGACAGACGACAATAGAGGCCAAACGCCCGCTCAAGTGGTCCTCCCCGCAACTAAGTTAGCACCGTTATTCTTTCCATTGCTGAGACTTTTTGGACCCTAGTTGGTTTGGTTTGGTTCCCTGCAGTCATTTCGATTTTCAAGGGCGTACTTAAGCCTTCCCCAAGCTTCCAAGTGAAGTAGAATCCATGGCGTATCCGAGAGGATATCAGTGCAGGCCATTAAGGTTTCTCTCTTTTTCAAAAAACGCTTGTGGGAACTCTATTGATTTCTGTGGTGGTTAGGTGGACCACATGGTCGGCTTCTAATTCCGTCGCCTTGATGGTCATGAAAAGGCCAATAGGGGGGGGGGGTGTCGCGCTTTTATGGACTCATTCCTTGCTTGGCCTTTGTCCCACCACTCAAAAGTATTTCCCAACTTTTTTCTTCCCCGAAATCTTGGCGTAGAAACGAAGGCGCTCTCGCGACTTACAATCCACAAATTACTCGCCCTCTGGCTTCTCTGAAAGGCTCCTAATTTGTGTTTCAGACTTTCGACATCGTCGGCCTACAAGCCTTTGAAGCATCACGTCCAATCTTTTTCCCCGAGCGAATGCCTTCCCCAGAGGAGCACTTAATGATAAAGCCGCGGTTGAGCGATCACCCATTTAGGCGGTTTGATGAATATGAGAGCATTGCCTTTTCGGTTCTAGCCAAAAAGTCCATCATTATTGCTCATTTCGCCCCATCACCGCACTTTCGCTTCCCTGCACACAGCGCCAGCCCAAGAGGGTCATTTTGTGACGATTTTTCATAATGCTCGGAAAATGAAGTGACGGAAGGAAAGACTGGAGAAGCTCCACCTCTCTGCTGGGAGGCACAAGTGGGATTTATTCGCGGTGACAGCCATGGCAATTGACTTCGACTTTCCCTATTTTCGATTGAAACGACGGACTTGGACCGCCTGTGGAAGTCTCATATTCGACATTTTCTTTGCATTTTCATTCCTTTTCCAATTAATTTTGGGCTCCATCGCAAGGTACGGGGTAAATATGGCAATACTTTAGCGTGAGTAGTTTTCTTTCTCCCCGTTGTTCCTGAAGAACAAAAGAAAACTACATACACACGCTGGATTCTCCTCTCGCCCTCCTTCATAAGGCTTGGTCAACCTTGTAAAAAACATTTGCCGCGGATTTAAATGAGTTGCCGTCGAAATGCCCCCCATCTTGCGATAGCGCCTAATTTTGTTTTGTGAAGAAGATTTTCTCAACGGACGAATACTTCTTCTTGAAAGTCACATTTTCGGACTTCTCCAGGCAGCTACCTAAACGTGATTGTCTGATGTATTCGAAAATACGTCTCTCAAAAATTAACAGCCATTTGCGAACCCAACGTGCTGCACCATGTGCAGCACGTCACCACGCGGACAAGCATAGCAACCGGATTTTTTCGGCGTTTTTTTTAAGTCAAACTCATCAGTATACTTTTTTGGACACTGGATATATCATATATTTGCATACTGGTTAAATTTTCGATAGGTTATTGGCCACTGATAAAATACTTAACAAAAACCTACGGAGGTGCAATTATAACGGCGGTCCGCAATGGGTTAAATGATTTGCCGTCGAAAATGCTACCTCTCATTTTTTTTTTTCTTTTTTTTTTTTGTTTTTGCGAATAGCGCTCTAATTTTGTTTTGTGAAGAAGATTTTCTCAACAGACAGAATACTCTTGAAAGTTCACTACTTTCGGACTTCGCCTCCAGGCCAGCCACACCCTACGTGATCGTCTGATGTATCGAAATTTCACATTTGACAAGTTTCTCAAAAAGTTCGCGCAATAAAACCTACGCCATTACACTTCAACTTGCTTTTTTTTTTATTTCAAATTATCACAACTTTCAATTTCTATGCATATATTAAAATCGGAATTATAACAAAAACACTATTAAAAGCAAGAAAAAATTATAAATTATGTTTGTACTATTTATATTATTGTATATTTATGCAATTATATGTAACTTTGTGAAACAATTCTTACGGTTAGGAGAAAAGAAAACGTTGGAAATAACGCCCTAGCAGTTCCTGCCTCGCTTGAAACTTCATATTCAGGAGAGTAGGCGACTCCGCTGAAGTATGTGTGGTGGGCTTTACGCCTGCAACTTGCCGGGCTAGTGAAATGTTTGGCCACGCGTTCACCTAAGGTGAGAGTGGTTTCAACACCCAACGGTTAGGGGAACACTGAAAACCTGAACTGTGGCTAGCGGGTCTCATAATCGCCGATCCATTACCTTTATTTTTTCAATTATACTGAGCTAGCAAGTCCTTCCCGCGAAATTCTACATAATAGGGCGCCTCCCCTACACATTCGTTAACCCATAAACGGAAGGGCAAGCGTATTTTTCGCGTGCGCCACATTGTGGCGCACGCCGCCACCCAGGGTAGGTTTATGTAGGCTTATGCGAACAGCAGGGGCTAAGACGGGGCTAAAGTAGGTGTCGGTGTCTCATCATCCGAAAAGAAGAGATTTTTCCGTTGACGACAAGTTCGTAAGCCCGCCTTTCCGCTCTAAAACTAGGGTGCAAAGAATGAATGGAAGCTAAAACCTGATTCTCATTTCATCATTGATTAACAGGTGTCTGATCAGTTACCCACACCGGAACCGGTTAGCGGAAACCCGAGACTTGAAGGATGGATACGCATAATTCACCCTTTTTAATAGGCGAAGGAAAGTTGGCTTGATGGTCTGGATTTGATCCGGAAAGCGGATCGTGCGTGTGGGATATGGCGCCACTTGCCCCTACACCACTTCCTGCCTGTAAAATGTAAAATAATAGCATGTAAATGAATTCAAAAAAGTCGCCATTTTGTTGCAAGGAGGTTTGGAAGTACAACTCAGCAATATTGTTCGGAACAAGCATAGAGCTGCCTCACCCTTTGTACATGACCTCCTCGTGCTCCTCAAACTAGATAGCAAGGAATACTTTAACAGGGATGAAAGAACCACACGTGGTGGCTGTCGTATCAACCACAAAACTCTTTCGAACTGCAAAGTCCTTGATTTGTGCCTATTTCGTTCCCTCCCAAGTCTATTTTGGAAGCAATGAGGATAGAGATGCAAAAATTTCCTATAGCCGTTCCTTAGCTGCTCCCAGAAACTGGCTGCCTGACTAAGCTCGCATCTGTGACGTCGTTGTTGTCAAAAATTCCTATAGCCGTTCCTTAGCTGCTCCCAGAAACTAGCTGCCTGACTAAGCTTGCACTCTGACGTCGTTGTGTCTCCTACGCCCAGCAAGCAGCCGCTGCCGCTCTAGCTTGGCTGCTTATTCTAGTCACCTCGGTGACCTTGGTTCGCGCTATTAGAGCTTCTTTTGCAATGCCATTTCAGTGACAAAGAAAAACTGCAGGCAATTATCGAAATGAGTCGTTCTTATTGGCAGACATGCCGTCATTTATATTTTTGTGTTGCAGTGTTTCCTTTTGGGTGATTATAAAAGCACAGACCACTAATTAAAACAAGTGGTTGGAGAATAAAATTCTAGCCTGACCTGAACTTCAAGGATCAGGGCAAGTTAATCCTATGATGGGGATGAGGAGAGCTTGGCTAGATACAGGATTGAGTTAGGTTAGGGTTAGGTTTTAGACAGGTCACGGGTGCTGGCCGTCTTCTTGTTCCATTTTGAAAGTAGTGCCTTACGATAGTCACAGCTTACGTGGACTTATCGGCTCGCTTTAACTGCCGCGCAGTGTTACTGCATGCGGCAAGGGGTGCGTAGCGTTTCTCTTCCTGGGGTCAGGTCACCTAAAGTTGAGACGCCGTTCATTCGCTCGGAGCAAGCTTAGGACTAAGCCTGGCCCAATCATAGGCTTAGGCATAAGCCAATGTGTAAGCATAAGCCTTAACCTAAGTCTAAACCCAAACTTAACCCTTAAGCTTCAATGATCGCGCAACTGTGGTGACCTGACCCCAGGAGGAGAAACGCACGTCTCAATGCGGCAAGAAGGGTGCCCTCTTGGCTCATCTTCCATTTTGAGATTTTTAAAAAAAGCAAAAATGGCTCACTACCAGTCTTTTTCCCTCACTGTAGAACTCGTGAAGTGCATTCGGTCGCTCTCAAATCCGCCTTGGAAAAATGGGATAGAGATGAACAAACTCCCTCCTGCCCTTCTTTACCTTCCCCAAAGTGGGAAGATTTTGTTGTGAACATAAAGAAGACCTTCATGGAAAGACGATTTGCATGGTACAGATTTTTTAATGAGAGTCGAAAAGAGGTGCTATCTAGCTTGCGAGACAGCGACTTTTCACTCTTCTTTGAAAATTTCTAGTTTTCGTTAGAGTTCTGACTTGATGCCTCCCGGACAAAGATGGCTGCAAGTGCCCGATACTATAGGGAGCTTTGGTTAGCCTGGACGATTTGAATTCGAATCTGACCCCCCCCCGTCGTACTTGTGCTATGTAGGGACGTTGTGTCTACTACTGCTCCACTACACCGCACCAGCCTATAGGATGAGCGCTAGTTGGCATGATAATTGCAAGAAATAGGCTCGCGTCAGATGTTTGCTATTGCGTTTGTTGTTATTGTGTGCTGAGTGGCAGCTCTCGTCTTGTTCTTCGCTTTAGATTGGACTTCATCCGCTTCTTCCCCTCCGCTCTCCCACTCACTCCCTCCCTCCCCACGCCTTCCTTCCTTCCTGTCAGCGGAGCTTTCGAATTCTTGAATCTCGTTTTCTCGTTTGTTAGCAGTCCAAATTCTGATTCGCGCCTAATACGTTTCGAGTTTATCCTTTCCCTTTGAATGACTTTCTGACAGATCTTCGGGCTTGTGGGATTCGATGTGGCAGTGAGATTTTGTGTTCAAAAAGTCAGTTGATTTCACAACTGGGCTCATTCCAAATTCTCTGAATTGCACAGCTGATGGAGGATTTCTTGCTCATTTAGGAATCTTCCCCTTCATTTTGGATGCTTAAGAAATCATGGATGCGGTTTGAGGTTTTTAATTAATCGTTTCCACTTAACAGCGTCAGTTGCCTGAGAGAAAAAAAAACCGTTCAAAGGCAGCGATCTCAGCAGCGGTACTGAACGTGGTTTACTTTAGTGTGAGTATTGCAACTTTTATTTGTTATGTCACCACTGAAAATCGATATAACCAGGAAAGAGGGAAACAAGGAGCACTACCCTAAATTTGACGGTAGAAGACTGTCCTAGCGCTACATATAACCTTATATGTAAAGTACGGAACGAGACATGGCGCTTTCGGGCGAGGAGAGCCTACAGAGACATAGCGCAGCAACGGCAGCCCTCGTGGCACCTACCGCCTTCAGTGGGCCGTATCCTATCCTTCCTCTAGAAGGGACGCCTTCTCCGCTCCTGTCTATTCCAAGGGAGACGGGGTTGCGTCATATTACCCGCCTTGATCGTGTAATCTTGCAACCACAGCGCAACGCAGAGCATGGCTGGTCTTATGACGCAACTCTGTCTCCCCCACCTTAGGATAGAATCAGCGGTGGGGGTGCGTCCCCCTGGCGGCCCCAAGTTGTGGACTCGTCCTAGGATTGGTTTACGGCGGGTGGTTCCGGGTTGCGGCGAGAGCGAGAGAGTAGAGAGGCAGACAAGACATTTACATTGGTGACGTCATCTATTGTAGGATCTCGTCCAGCTCGGAAACTAGCCGAGAAAAAGAAGTCCATTTCATGGATTTAGGCCATTTCCTTCAGTTTTTTCTTAAAAAATGCACCACTTATCAGCTTGACTTTCATTTCCAACCACAGCCGATTTGTCGTGCAATGTGTCTTAAGGTAACACCCACCGTCAAAGAATGCTTTTGATTCGATATTGCTACAGTTCGATCCCGAGCCTTGACCAGTCATACCATACAACACGCTCGCTTACTTGGTCTGTCATTGTATCCAGTTCCTCCTCTGCAATAAAGCTTCAGCGTTCGAATTCGCTACAGAAATCACTTATAATGTTTGGCAATCCTTCGCTAGAACTCCTATCACGTTTCCCCCGAGTTTTATACAGTCACTTGCTTTGATTCGCAAACTCGCTCTTCTACTGAGCACGCTAATAACTGAAAAGCGATAGCAGAAATCTCGATGGGATGTAGTGGTTGCGCACACGGAAGATTTATCGACTGAAGTTGACCACCTTCAAAGCACGATTCGATAAGAAGGAAAGCGCATCCAGGGACATATGCGCACACAGACCGGTAACTGAGCTGCCAGGGAAGCGATATGTAGTGCTTTTATGACGGAAGTCCGCTGGTTACTGAGCAGGACCTTCGAAATCACTCCGCCCTCAAAGCGCGACCCTCTCACTAGTTTAGTTGGTGATTTGGACGAGCTGCGTTGCCAGCACTGCACAAGCTGAATTCGCATACCTTTATTTGGCCCAAACGCAATGCCGTTAACCGTTCATTCGTCCGATTTCTGAGCAGGGTCAACCCTATGTTGCTACAAGTAGCAACGGGGGGGGGTCGTATTTTGATGAGTTTGTAGAGGGGGGTCGTACTTGCTTCGGTTGTAAGAAGTTGCATGTGATGAGTGGGGAGCGGCGCGGGAGAAAATTTGCCGTTTCAGCGCGCGTATATACCCCCGCTCGACGGCATTTTTGGAGGAAAAAGTGGGCGGGGTTTTGATGGAAGATGGAGATGGTGGAGGTAGGGAAAAGGGGGTCGTATCAAATCCACCTTGGGGGAGGGGGGTCGTAAAAATTTTTCGAAAAGTAGCAACGATAGGACCGACCCTGCTCTGAGTCTCTTCTTCTTCGTCATAACTGAATGAAGATCGGCCACAAAAAGCGGGTCCCGTTCCCGTCCGGCCGTTCGTCCTCACGACGAATTCCCAGCTTTTTCGTCTTTGTGTGGCATAGAGCACCATCGCGTCTCCTTTGAACCCTTCTTGAATCTATCGTATTGTTGCCTTCAAAACCTCTTTTGTTGATAGCCGCAGTAATTCAAATTGTCATCTTAACAAATATAATGTGCCAAAACATTCGTGCTACATATATACAAAATGAGTGAATTATTCTAATAGATAGTTCTATTACAATAGCGCAGATTTTGTCTTAACAATAGGGCGTTGTCTCTCTCTCTCCTTTTCTCCACCCCTCCCCCGTGACTGCTGATTTTCGCCGCTGCAAAAGTTATTACAGAGTTGCTGAACTGGGTCGAAATCCTGAAACATTAAGGGGCAGGGAAACCCAGACTTCGGACTGCCTTCGCAGGAGCCCTAATATTGCACGATCCAGACATTACTGAGGCTATTCATGAATATAGATGAGAAGGAGCAAAGAGGCCGCATAGCTTCCACTCGGCATCGAAATTTGGGACATATGAACGGTAACCTCGGAATACCATCATTTTCTGACTTGACAATTTCTCTGGTTCTTTTGTCCTTTTCTCGCAGCCTCTGCATGACATGAGAAGCGATGGCTTTCCGGTAGATTTATTATTATTGTTAAATTCATTTATGGTGAATTTTAGACTCTTCTTTCAGATTTGTTATTTTATTTATTCGTATTTTCCAATTTTTTCCTTTTTCCTTTTCTATTCCAAGGCCTTGACATTCTGGCAGCAAAACACTGCACAATCGGACTACGTCCAGTCAGCGCAGATTTCTGAGGATCATGAACTTTGAATGAAGCACTGTGTTGACTCGAACAACGACTGTAGGAATTCTTTCTGCCCAGGGTGACTAGGGCGTCCGTCATAGAGGTCACCTAACAAAATGAAAAAAGAACCATGCTGTGAGCTCTCGATTACTCCGCTTTACAGCCAGTGTGTCTTTGATGCATCTCGTGAGAGGAGTAATTATGGGCAGCTGTGAAAGGACAATTTCAGCCGAAATCGTTTACCCAGACCTTTCAACGTCTTTCAACTTGACGCCCATTCCTCATGTTGAGTGACAGAATAAGGGAATCATTAAAAAGGTTCATTGGATTGAGCCTTTTCTCATCTCCTTACGTATTCCTTATTAAAATATTCACGGTGCGCAACTGCTCACTGTTGCGCATGGCCGTCACTGGAGCTGACCCAAGGATAGAAACCGCTGAGAAAATCTTCGCAGCACTGAATATAGAGGTCCAAGACTTAAATAATTTCGGTACGCATGGCAAGACAAGAGGGCGGAAGTGGTGTAGTGACAAGTGGCGCGCTTCACCACGCGAGCGGTCCGGGATCAAATCCTGGGTCGTGAGTCGCCCGGGCCAACCAAGCCTTCCATCCCTCCGGGGTCGGTTAATTGGTACCAGACTTGTCTGGGAGGATAAAAAACACTGACTTGTACATCGGCTGGCCCCCGCAAGTCATTGTATAGGCCACATCGCATTCAAACGCCACTACGAATGTACAAATGGAAGTAGAATGCGTGCCGCATCCCAAAAAGGGATTGATCAACGGCAAATGCTTTATCCTTTTTTTTTTTAAATCAAGAAGCAGTTGAGTCAAAAGAGAACGAGAGAGAGGACGTCGTTTGAGAGAGCACGGTGATCTCACCACCCCTCGCGGTTTGTGGGAGAGTTGGAACATTGGTCGATGGTTGCAGGCTCGTAATAAGGATTAGCGTCCTAACCGCGCAATTTTTGCGACGAAGATGAGAGTGGTCTGGACCTTCCAAGTACCCTCGCGGTATTCTCCCTACTAGTCGAGTGGTTTGCCTTTAGGTGAGACGTTAGCAGTGCAGTTGCATCTAGGATGCCAAGCTAAATATAAGTCTAGAACCGACTTTAGAAGGCGCTACGGTAGCCTGTCCTTCTGAGATGGTTGACGGAAAGCTTTAACAACGTCGTAATGGTCGAGAGCACGTTGGCTGAATAAGGCATCACCCGGGCCATAAGAGGTAAGAAATTCGCTGCTGGTTCCCAGCTGGTAGTTCTTTGGGAAAGAGCAATGTTCCTGGGAGCGTGCAGTAGGTGTGATTCTTTGCCATGATCGCCACCACTATTGCGCTCTTGATGGCCTTTGTCGACGAATCTCATAGGATGCTTCATTGTGCCCCCCGGGACTAAAACAGATGTAACAGAGGACTCCTTGCCAGCGTCCAGAGACCATCATCTTTCTGGAATGGGAACATTAGGGCGATGGCTAGCGACTACACCATTTCACAGCGATATAACGTCGTTCTCTCAAAGACGAATATAAGCCATGCGAACGAAAAGCTCTGACGTGGACCACACATGTAGAAAGACAAATGCTCTCCTATCGCTTTTCGTAGAAAATTGGTCGGGTTCAGAGAATGAACGATAATTTTTCATCCTCTTCCTTTTTTCCTCACCTTTCATGGACTGTGGAATTCGACATGATGGATGATTTGATAAAATTAATTGATTTGTTTATTTTATTGGATGCGAGAAATACCTGGTGATAGGAATCACATGAACCAGTGAAAAATATGTAATGGACGCCAATCATTGGGAACAGCGACAGCCCTATGTGAAGAAACCACCAAAATGAGATCAAGTCATAGCTCTTAGTCAATATATATAGGGAGGAAGTGGTGTAGTGGCAAGTGGCACGCTTACCACGCGAGCGGTCCGGGGATCAAATCCTGGGTCGTGAGTCGCCTGGGCCAACCAAGCCTTCCATCCCTCCGGGGTCGGTTAATTGGTACCAGACTTGTCTGGGAGGATAAAAACACTGACTTGTACATCGGCTGGCCCCCGCAAGTCATTGTATAGGCCACATCGCATTCAAACGCCACTACGAATGTACAAATGGAAGTAGAATGCGTGCCGTATCCCAAGGCGGGATCATTGATCAACCGTAAAAACCCTTATCCTTATCCTTTCACCAAAACCTAAATGAATGTCGCTTCTCGTAATCAGCAGATCGAATTACCTTCTAATAGGCAAGTTACGGATTGTCTCTAGATGTAGGCAAGTGCGCTGCACCAGCGGAAGGGTTTTTGCGTGATATCGGCGCGGGCTTGTCTACGGGAAATATGGTGTATGGAAGGGGGGGGGGGGACAAGGCAGTATGGAAGGGGGGGGGGACCAGGCAGTAAATACAGGACGGTTGCAAAGTACAGAGGCACCACTAAAAGCTGCTGTTACGCACGATGAGGATGAAGGATTCATGGATTGTTACCGTAGTACATAATTTTCCTGGATTTCCCTTTCGCGGATAGAAAAGGGTACATATTGATTTGTACACTGTGCCACGATTCAGTGGGAGCCGAATTTGGAGGAGAAGAAGTTATCACTCTTGCAGTATTCCCTGACGAATTCCATTCCTGGTTCTACTCATAGCACTCTCCCCACACCATTTCGCTTGTCTTTCTGATTACCCACTCAGTATTACTTGGGAATAAGCTCCACAGCTGCTCTATTGAAATTTATCAATCTGAATTCTTGGAGGTATGAAAGGTTCTGAAAGTTCATTTTAAAATTAACAAATAAAAGTGCTCCAATGCTTATCAAGTCCTTCTGAACTGTAATACCTTTTAATTGGTTAGTTCAATTACTGATAATTTTGATTGGTTGTTTATAAAAGGTAAATAAAGCAACTCGTCCAGCCCCGCTTCAACTGAAGCGCTTCTTAAGGGGTCGGTTTGGATAACACACCACTTAACCTACTCCTCCAGCGCCCTCGAATGTTCTTGGGCTCATTAGTAGATTCTGATCTTGGTACCGATCGGTTGACATCAAAAGAAACGAAGTAATATACCTCAATCCGAACGGACACTATGGCCTCGCACCCCCTGGGATTAGTTTATAGAATTTAAGCGGCGTCGTTGCCGCAAATAGCAAGGCATCAAAGAGCGCAGAGACCAAAATACTCCCTGGGCTACACTATCACACGACGTCAACTAATGGTGAGCTGTGCTATGTGCCTAAATCAATTGGCGCGCCGATAGGGCCGAGATTCAGCTTTGAAGGGTCGTTCTGCACCCGTAATCGACGGGTGCTCTTGAATCCTGAGCATGGGTTTGAGTTGTGAAATCAAGCTCGTTCAGACCCCGGAACTCACGCGGTTAAGCCTGGGTCCGCTCTTATGCTCTGGGCACGCTCCCCTTGGCACGACATTGTTATCAGGTTCAGATTCGTTCCTAGACACATTTTCCTTTGTTATTAAATTCGCAACTGCTCGGAACCCCTTGTGCGTTGACAACAACGCGCCGACAGAATGGGATATCGAAATATTAGCGCCCGAAAAAGCGCAGCGCGACACATCATGTTTCGTCTTTGCTGACAACAACCCTTTGTGTCACGAAATCTCCACCGCTTCTCTTCGTCTGACCTTCCTTATTCTCTTCGTGCCATTAGAATGCATCGATAACCGCCACGCTAGGGGTAGAGGATTGGGTTGGGTTACTGACCAACCCATTACGTTTCTCCAAACTCCTTTTTTCTAAGACACTCTGGGGATATTTGTATTGTTTTGCATAAACTAATAAGTTAAATCCATTTAGGAAGTAGTGACAAATAGTGTTTAATACAGGACCAACCCTCGTGTCGACCGATTTCAAGAAAAATTCATTATACCCCTTCACCGCCCAACCCTCACTTTTGAAGGGATCACCCACGTCTGCGACTCCTTCCCGTTGAACTTTTTTTGAGAATAGTCTGTCCAAATACGACCCCATCACCTGAAAACCGCAAATACGACTCCCTGCCTCACTTGGCCAAGGGACGATTGATCATAGTATAATAGAATTGCCGTTACCACATCTTCCTCCATGATGGTCCTTCAGCTTCACTTCCCTTTGTTGCTTCTTATAAAAAATCACGCTTTTCATTAGCGATTCAGCAGCACACTTGCTCTAGCGAAGGTGTGTGAATCATGAGAGTTTAACTAACAAATTTCACCAAAAAAGTTTAAGGAACAAAATTGGAGCAAATATTGAACATTTGTTGGGCGTATTAGGATTTTTTGGAGCGATCTACTTGGGAACTGAGCTGAAGAATAATTTAATGCCTTCTTTGTTGGTATAATCCAAATCTCACTATTTACCAACAATTATGATAAAATAATTAATCTCTGCTCTTATTTAAATCAACATGCCGATGCTATTCAGTCAAAATCACATGACCTGATCTTCGAGAAGTCGTGGAGCCAGTTTTTGTAAACCTCACAATTGTCAAGGTGATTGTCATAATTGTCAAGGTGACCCTTCCATTTGGCTGGACCATGTTTGCAGTGAGAATGTGAAGGCCCAGCGATCGCAGTGGGTGCTGCATTGGAAGGAGCCCACAGACGACAGCAACTTATCTTGCTTTATGGCCTACTAATCGAGCTTTTGAGGAGCCACCTGGATTGTTTTTATGGGGTTACGCGTTGCTATGGAGCTCTATAAATTTGCCCTTGTCTACGGGACCTTTTCAGTAGAATGGTCTCTCGTTACTCTACGATGCTGGTCTCGAGGTTCTGGCGTGCTCCTTAAATAATAATAATACAGTTGGGGAGGAGTTCCCCTCTTAGAAGCGAGCTGCTTCCTTTGAACGGTAAATGCGAGCAGGAATAGATAGCACACGAGCTGAAGGGAGGCAAAAAAATAATTTTGCCCATGGCCCAAATGCGGGTCTGTCTTGGTGGCTGTGCGCGCACCACTCGAGCAAGGTGAATCAGGCCAATCGTGCGGGGAACGCCGACCAACGCGCACAGTTCAAGACTGAGCGTCGACTGTTAAAGAGCGCGAAACCTTTGGTCGTTCTGCAACCTTTTAAATAGGCACTTGCCAAAGTGAATACTCAGTTCAGCTTGATGGCAATAATGTGACGGTCGCGCGTCACTTTCGCGCTCTTAGGGGCGCTTCCGCCCTCAAGAAAATCGGTTCGTCGTTATGCTTTTATAACATCCCTAGCATAGGGCGGACCTCCTAGGCCTATACATGTAGGCGAAATTACTCCATACTTCGCTTTAATCCAAGTAATACCTACTTATAGTATTTGAGATTAGCCAGGGTTTCCCTATTTCGTTCTCTCTCAATAATATTAAGATCATGTATCAGAAGTTTAGTCAAGATATATGGATGTCCCTCTTTTGTAGTCATTCTCCTTCTTAATAACCGTAGCATATTTTTCACTGTAGTTTTTCCCGTAGTCAGGTTTGCTATCTTGATAGTTTGACAGCTTTATTATAATGTCATCTTTTATAGGCCTTGGTACATATTAAGCTCGGTAGGCATTTTGTTTCGCCACATCTTAAATATACGCTCGCGTTCATACATTGCGCCACGCTTTCCGCATTGCCGCATTTGCGCCTGTCGATCATTCATCAATTTGTCTCACGTCATAATCCAGGAGACCAACAACATCTGGAATTTTACGCACGCGCAAGCATACGACATACTTGTTGGGGTCAGGGAATAGGCCCTGCACATGAGCCCGCAGCAGGCACGGAATTCAGAGCATTCTCGCGCACGCATTCCCTTCCGAGGTGTTGTGGGCACCCACTGGAATCCCACGTTTTGCCGGGTTCCTCGTGGACAGATCACCGATGCATCCGCTCGACCCCGTCCACGGAGCACGGCACGGGTGGTTACTTTGCCTATGGCCCATGGCGGCGTTGATAGAAGTTTACCAGCTAATTTTTCAAATGCCCTCATAAACAGAAGCAGTTCCACCTCAATCACTCTCACCTTCTTCAAAATGCGACCTACTGTAATTGCTTTTCCAGTTGGAAGTATTCGGTTTGAATTTGACAACGTGTAGTTAGTTCCTTTTCAAATGTGCAGGGACCATGACTTTTTGTTGGCCCTTTGTAGTTCATCGAAATCGAACGTTCTTTAGGCTGTTTTTTACTAACCGCGTACATCGCAAAAACGAGTGGACACGCCAATCGCACTTCTACTCGTCTATTTTTATGATGCCGGAGAGACAGGCCGATTTCCTCGGGACTGCTCGTTCTCTGTCTCTTTGCTCACATCACAGCAAAGAAGACACGTCAACTGCAATTGAAATTTTAGCCTTTCGCCTTCACGAAAGTTTCCCTTCTAACTTTTTCTTTGTGCAAGCACAAAAATTTTCCATCCGAGTGCTAAGACTTCTACTTCCGGTTTTCGGGCTAATATCTTAAACTCGCTAGTGGAAGAGTTCTATCCCTGAGTCATCTTTGGTTGAATCCCCCTTTCATCGTGCTTCTGTTGCGAGCAAACGGGGAAACCCATCAGAGCTGCTGGAACGGTGGTAAACTTTGCTTATGTTATGTAAAGTCATTTTATTCTATTGTAAGCATGCTTCTCATTATGTCCTCATTGTGAAAATCACGAGTACAATAGTTAAATAAATAAGTAAATAAATAAATAAATAAACTGCTACAGACTCACAACGGCCGCAAACGAGGAATAAGGAACTGTGGGAACGCGAGGTGACCCTGGCCGCAACAGCCAACATTCTTGCATTGCTAGCAAAGCTTGCGCTTCTCACTTGAACCTTGACACTGCACTAGAAAACACTGATGGGCGACCATTGGAAGCCATTGTAAGAGAACCAGGAAGGCCTATGTTATGGTTGCAAACCCTCGGACATCCCGCAAGATCGATCCCATGTCCAAGCCGATACCACCGCAGAACGAATACGCTGTGCTACTTATGTTTCTATGCGGACATGGAACGAGAGCTGTGGGCTTCAGCTTTGTCGCCTACAGCGTCTCCCCCATAGACACACTTGTCCTTCCAACGAATTGCGATCTTATTATTAGAGAAGAAAAGTGGGCGCTTACAGAATTCCAGTGGTGCTTGTAACGCCTTCAAAGCATGAATACGGTAAAGTGAGCCTGCACAAGGGAATCATACGCCGTAAAGAAGTAGCGGCCAAGGAAGCTTGATGTAAGACCGAAAACCCTACGCGTGAGCCGTGTAAGTCGGACCACCGCGTAGTCGTCTAATCCAAAAATGAGGCGCTCCGCGCCTTCCGTACCCCGGTGGTTGTTGAAGTCGTCTATGGAATTCCATTCTCATTAAGAAAGCGCGACAAACTACCGTATTTTGTGAGCTTGACATGCCTATCCTTTTATCCGGGTACCTTCACCCAAACAGTCCATTCTGAGATAGAAGATCATCAAACAAGAATACACTCCAAATATACGGGTTTTTACGGTTTTTTTATTCTTCTTCACTGCTGCCCATTCGCGTAACTGGTCTCATATTTGGCCCTTTAGGTTATCACTGATTTCAACAATCCAAGCTCATTGGACGAGTTTTCTGATAGTGCAAGCCATTTTACAACACTCCGAGAAAGTTACCTCTGTTCAAAAAAACGAGAAAGTGTCGGGTGCAGACCATACACCACAAGTGACGACGGCCTTCACAAAATGTAATGTTTTCTGCCAATGAAATGATTAGCCTGTTGCAGTTGTATTCTATCAGTTGTCACTAATTACAACTATCATTTACCAAAATCAGCTATCACTATGAAACTACTAACCAGATTTACTTGGAGGCCGTCGTCACTTGTGGTGTGTGGTCTGCACTCGACGCGCTTCTGGTTTTCTGAAACAGGGTTTTACCAGCACCATCACCCGTATCTCTTAATTACTGTTACAATTAGGTCTGAAAACACCTGAGTGCCTTATCTGACGGTACCACGGTCCCAATTTCAAAGATCCTGCCTAAGCTCTGGCACAATCGCACCTTGACGTCAAGATAATCCAAATTCCAGCAATTTTTGGAAGAACGTTCGTGATGCATTACAATGGTCGCGTAATTGATGAGCACGTAATTGTGTGCCCTTTGAAAGGGAGAATTGCCAATAGGACGAATATAGACTGAGCTCATCAATTTTGTCAGTGTTTTGTTTGTCAGCGTGCACAACTGCTCGTCTAAAGGGCTTAACTGCGCCTATATAAGCCCTAGAGATTCGGAGAATTGGCCAGCTTAACAGTTTCGAGCTTATACTGGTCTGCAAAGTAAAGAATTAAAATCAAAAGTGAGAAGCCAACCGCGAACTTCATGGGGTTCCACGGGCAGAATTTCACATAGTAATCTTGTTCTTGGGCGGAAGTGGCGTAGTGGCAAGTGGCACCCTTACCACGCGCGCGGTCCGGGGATCGAATCCTGGGTCGTGAGTCGTCCGGGCCAACCAAGCCTTCCATCCCTCCGGGGTCGGTTAT